>CAUYLG010007031.1:0-68930 GCA_963573385.1 Cacajao melanocephalus | reverse complement strand
ATTTTGCAGAAGTTATGCATCAACACTTCATCCCTTCCCTCAGCTCAACAGCCTCCAGGTGAGAGGTGAAACGTGTATGGGCTCAAGCTCAAAATGGCCATGGTACAGTTAAGCACCGTGAACGGGAGCGATCCCCACAATATATAAACACACTAATAACAGTATTTGTTTTGCATTGCTTAGAAATATCTAAGTCTGGGTATATAAGGAAAAGAGGTTTATTTGGCTCCCATTTCTGCAGGCTGTACAGGCATTGCACCAGCATCTGCCTGGCTTCTGGTGAGGCTTCAGGAAGATTTCACTCATGGTGGAAAGTGAAGGAGGAGCAGACATGTCACATGGTGAGAGAGGGAGCAAGAGAGATATCAGGTTCTTTTAAACAACCAGATCTCGGGTGAACTAACAGAGCAAGAATTTATTACCGTGGGGAGGGCACCAAGCCATTCATGAGTGATCCATCCCCTTGACACAACACATCCCACCAGACCCCACCTCCAAATATTGGGGATCACATTTCAACATGAGATTTGGAGGGGGTAAACATCCAAACTATATCATACTCCAAGGAGTCAAAGAATGAAGAGTCTTTGAATCATTTTCCAGTTGCTTTCACATTTTCCTCAAGCACAGAAATAAAATTACATCTGAAGAATGTGCACATACAATCAATGAATGTGTCAGGAAAAAGATGAACATCACAAATAAGTCACTAGAATAGTACCATTGGTGTTCATACCTACTGGGTATAGAGACAAATTATAGACCATGTCTTTGTATGTACAGTGATTTAGTGTACAAAGATACTTATTTTTGATACAACAATTGTGTAATACCAGCAGGAGGAAAGATGGCAGATTAAAGGCTTTGCTAGCATACCTCTTCTGCTTGGAAGGACAAAATAGGGTGTATAGATTCACATTATAAACTCTTTTATAGGACTTACAGGTCCTATAAAACAATAACACAATGGGAAAAATCCCTATCTATGTAACAATAAATGTAATGAACAGAACAGTACCTCATATCTCAATATTAACATAGAATGTAAATAGCCTAAATGTGTCGCTTAAAACATACAGAATGGCAGAATAAATTAAAAAATCACAATAGAAATATCTACTGTCTTCAAGACACTGTTGAAAGAAATCAGATATCACAAACAAAATATATAACATGCTTATGCATTGGAACACATATATCATGCTTATGCATTAGAAAAATTAATAATGGGAAAAGGAACATATTGCCCAATCTACAGATTTAATTCAATTCCCATCAAAATATCAACATCATTTTCTCATAGAATTAGAAAAAACAATCCTAAAATCCATATGGAATCAAAAAAGAATCCAAACAGTCAACACAACCTAAGCTAAATGAACAAATCTGGAGGCATCACATTAACAGATTTCAAATTATACTCTGAGGCTATAGTTACTAAAACAGCATCATACTGGTATAAAAGTAGGCATGTAGACCAATGGAACATAATAGAGAATCCAGAAATAAAGCCAAACATGTACAGCTAACTGATCTTTAACAAAGCATACAAAAATATAAATTGGAGAATGGGCACCCTATTTAATAAACGGTGCTGGGAAAACTAGTAAACCACATGTAGAAGAATGAAACTGTATACCAATCTCTCACTACATACAAAAATCAATTCAAGATGGATTAAAGACTTAAATCTAAGACCTGAAACCATAAAAATTCTAGAAGATGACATTGTAAAAACTGCTCTAGACATCAGCTTAGGCAAAGAATTCACGACTAAGATCAAAAAGCAAATGCAACAAAAACACAAATAAATGAGACCCAATTAAACAAAAAAGCTTCTGCACAGCAAAATACATAATCAACAGAGTAAACAGACAACCTGCAGAATGGGAAAAAGTATTTGCAAACTACACATCCAACAAAGGACTAGTATCCAGAATCTACAGGAAACTCGAACAAATAACCAAAAAAAAAAAAAAACAACACAAAAGAAAACAAAAATCCCATTAAAAAGTGGGCAAAGGACGTGAACAGATATTTCTCAAAAGAAGGTATACAAACGGCCAACATATTAAAAAATGCTCAACTTCACTAATCATCAGGAAAATGCATTTTTTTTTTGAGACACAGTCTCTCTCTGTTGCCCAGACTGGAGTGTAGTGGCATGATCTCAGCTCACTGCAACCTCTGCCTCCCAAGTTCAAGCAATTCTCCTGCCTCAGTCTCCCAAGTAGCTGGGATTACAGGCACGTGCTATCACACCTGGATAATTTTTGTGTTTTTAATAAAGATGGGGTTTCACGGTGTTGGCCAGGCTGGTCTCAAACTCCTGACCTCAAGCAATCCTCCCATCTTGGCCTCCCAAAGTGCTGGGACTGCAGGTGTGAGCCCACTGTGCCTAGCAGGGAAATGCAATTTAAAACCACAATGAGATAGCACTTTACTCCTTTAAGAATGGCCATTATTAAAAAGTCAAAAAGCAGTAGATGTTGGCATGGATGTGGAGAAAAGGGAATGCTTGTACATTGCTGGTGGGAATGTAAATGAATACGCCCTGTATATAAAACAATATAGAGATTCCTTAAAGAGCTAAAAGCAGATCTATGATTAGATCCAGCAGTTCCACTATTGGGTGTCCACTCAAAGGAAAAAAAGTCATTATATGAAAAAGACACTTGCACACATATATTTATAGCAGCACAATTCATAATTGTAAAGATGTGGAAGCAAGCTAAGTGCCCACAGAATAATCTTTTCACATAGAATAATCTCTAATTATTCTATGTGAAGTAACATAGGATTGAAATACCAAAAACAATATGTTCTCACTTATAAATAGGAGCTAAGCTATGAGTACACAAAGGCATACAGACTGATATAATAGATTTTAGAGACTCAGAGGTGGAGTGTGAGGGGGGATAGGGATTAAAAAAAACTGTACATTAGGTACAATGTACACCACTTGGGTGATGACTACATTAAAATCTCAGAAATCACCACTATATAATTCATCCATGTAACAAAAACCACTTGTATCCCAAAAGCTATTGAAATAAAAAATTAAAAAACCTACACTAGGGTTACTATTCATTACTAGGGGAAAAGTGTGTACATATGAAGAATGGGCAAATATGTTCATTTATTCATTTGGGAGATTGTTGGCTGTTTGGCTGTAAACACAAGGTAAGTCTCCTGTGGTAGATCCAGGTAAGGGCTGCTGCACTCTATCCTTACAGACCAGAAATGTCTTACAAAGTTACATTATGATTATACATGTGCAAAGCCCAGTTGTTACAAACTTATGGAAGTTTTGCAAGATGGCATTGGTGAGGTTGATAGAAAACATGTCTGAAAACTGTTACATTCTCATATGTGACTTGCTAATGTCAATCTTTCCAACTATACAAGGTAGTTATGTAGGATGTTCAGAGTTAAATGGTTGGGGATGTAAGAAACCTGGCATAGACAGGCAAAACCCAAGGGATCATCCATGAGGAATTAAGTCAACTTGAAAAATTTTGCTCACCAAATTCTCCTGTCTGCTATTTCCTAGTATGAATTTTTGAGAATAAATAATTTGTACTTATCACAGTAAACTAACATTTCCATTGTTTTGTGTGTGTGTGTGTGTGTGTGTGTGTGTGTATTTTTTTAAGCTGTCTACCCATTCTTAGGCAGGACTATCCCCTCCCCATCTTACTATATTATTCATTGGTAACTGGGTTCTGAAAAGCAAAACACACATAAATGGGTGGATCTTGTTGGCTCATAGTAGAAGTAAATCTGTGTCTTTTATCCTCTCTGGACCAGTAGGGAGGAGGCACGTTCTTCCCATGACAATGACAGAGGCACAAGAGGGAGCACTTCTTACTGCTCAGGCACATTTCATGCTTTTGCTTGGCTTGTGTCTATTAATAACCAATTGGCCCAAACAAATCACATGCCAAAACCAAAGTGAAAGGCTGGAAAAAGCCACATGCATGTCCAGGGCAGAAGGTATGGTCAGAAAACACTTGAGAAGACCCAAACCTTTCACCGCTGACTCATCCCTAGGTTCAGTGCAAGCAGAAATCAAAGGCTAAGGCAGGGTTGTAAATAGCCTAACTAAATATTGAAGGAGGGAACCAGTACAGAGCAAATCTGCAAAAACTGGGAGAACCTTCTTTTTTCTTTTTTTCTTCCTTTTTTTCTTCTTTTCCTTCTCTCCCACCTTCCCTCCACCTTCTACTTTTCTCTTTCCTCTCAGCTGGCTTCTGACATTCAAGAAAATCTGTCAAAACAGTAGCTGAAGCCAAATTAAAGGAGCAGAGATTTCAGAGACCACATTTTACAAAGAATACGGACTTCACAAAATATAGTTCAGAAAAGTCATTAAACAAATAGCTAATGTATACAATAAACTACAAAAACAGCCTCTGAGGAAGGGGATGAATGAGATTTCTAGGATTCCCACATTAAAATATTCAAAATGTCCAGTTTTTTTCAAGGGCATTAGGCTGAGAAAGAAAAAGCCATTCTTAGATGGTCACAGACTGTACTGCTGTATGACTCAATTTGTTAACATTCTTAATGTCACAAAATGATAGAGATGGAGAACAAATTAATTATTGGTAGGTATTAGGGATGGTGGAAAAGAAGGGAATAGGTGTGTCCTACACCTCATCTCCTCAGGGAAGCCTATGGAAGAACTTTTAGCTCTGATTCTTGATTGTGATGGTAGTTATATGAATCTACATACGTGGTAACATGATCTAAAAATATACACACACATTATACCAGTATCAGTTTTCTTGCTTTGATATTGTACTATCATTCTATAAGAAGTAATCATTGGGACATGACAGGTAGAGTATATAGGAACTGTCTGTGCTATCTTTGCAACTTCCTGTGAATCTGTAATTAGTTCAAAATAAAAATAAATGTTTTTAAAAATGGAAACAAAATATTATCATTTTATAATTGGATATTAATGAGTTATAGGAAAGCTATTGATTTTGGGATTAACATCTATATCCAGTCCTTTAAAGAAATTTTAACTAGTACTAAATTGTTTTTTTCTTATTTTTCATTGTATAGCCCATTACTTCAAAAAAGACAGTTTACTTTTCCTTTCTGATATTAATCCCTGATTAATTTCTCTCTTATTTTCTTGCTAAATTGTTTTGATATTAAGCACAATATTGAAAAATAAAAGTAGTAGCAGGCATTCTTGTTTTTTTCCCCCCTGGTTTTAAAGAGAATTTCTTTTCATTTTCATACTTACCACTAAGTATGATGCTTACTATAGGGGTCTTCTATATTCTCTTTATTTTGTTAAGTAAATTTATTTCTATTCTTGATTATATTTGACTTTATACCATATATATCCTATCTTTTAAAATTTTATATGTTGATATTTTTTGTGGTCCATTATATGTACTACGACTTTTAAGTTCTAAACTTCCTGAATAAGTTTCTAATGATAGTAGATTAGATATATTTGCCTGTTAGTATTTTCATGTTTTCTAAAGGCAAAAACTTACAGAAGGATAGGTTCAGACTGATGAATAAACAAATATGACCTGTTTCCAAATCTGTCAAGGAAATCCCACATTGGTGTCTTGTGGCTGTAATTAGATTTATTTTATAAGAATCACATTAAGTTTTCTAGTGTCTCTGGTGAAATGAAGAATCTGTTGTCTTGAGTTTTCAACCTATTTTTGTTGCTAATTTAAGTAAATCAATTAAGATTTTGAGACCTTGGTTGGTCCACGTATAGAGTGGGGGACAATTTTACCTTTCTTTACCCATCTCATAGGGCTATCAGGAAAATAAAGTCATAATAGTAAGGAAAGTTATGTATAGATAAAATATATTATTCTTGTTGCTTTTATCATTACTAGATTGAATCTCAGAATGAGAGTAATTCTGGTTTTCAATCTTGTTTATTTCTTTTATAGTTGAATACACACAGTGTTTGTGGGTTTATGTCGTTGTATAGATAACCAGACAAAAATGGATAATTTTTACTCAATTTAAATATATATGACATCTGTGCCTATTGTTTCCCATCTTTCTGATATTATCTATTAGGCTACCTTGCCATGGCCCTTCCAAGTGCCCTCTCAGAACCTTATTGCTTCTAAGAAGTTTTCCAAGGATGAGTCACAAATTACATTGTCTTAAGAGAGTCAGCTGACCTGATTTAAGACCTCATTGAGTCTTATATAGATATTATTTTCTATGATTAGCTCTATTCTTTAGTGCTGATAGCCTGCTCTGCTTGAATAGTTGCATAAGTTGGTTTCCCGACCTCAGCTGGCTAGAGTTGCTGTAAAACTGAGTTTTAGACATTTATATTGAAAACTTATATTGATGATTATATAAAGCTCTGCTTGCTTTGATACTACCTAAGATTTATATAGTATAAGGAAGCCTCTGGCCAGGGGAAATATTTTACTCTATTGACATTATCTCTTCAATACTAGTGGTTCAACACATATTTTTTATTTTTCTTTCAGTTCCGTGGCAGTCAAGTTGCAATATACTGCTTAGTTCTGTCCCTCTTTCTCTTGAAAAGCACAAAAGAAAAATCACAGCAGTTTAAGCTTTCTGTGATTTTATGCTTCTGTTGAGTGAAATGTAGGCATTCCTATATTTCCTGGAAGTATTTGCCCTATTGATCTCATAACAGCTTCTCCAATGTCTACTAGCTCGCCTAAGGACTTGAGCCCTATGGACAGCATCTTCATAAAAGACAAAGAGGTCAGTGATTGGTGTCAAGCTAGCAGTCCAGTTAAACCATTGAAATGAGAGTCTCTGAACCATATTAATGAAAGATCTGAAGTCAATTTCTGTTTAATAGACAACAAATTTAATTGGAAAAAAATAAGAATAAATTCAGGAGAAAAAGGAAGGAAAGAAAAACCTTGCTAATTTCCATTGTAATTTATCAAGTTTTCTTTTTGTCAAAGCTGGGGAGAAGAAGAATGGCATGTAAATCTTTCTGGATATTGAATATTCAAAAAGAGATCATGTCTGAATGGCTAAAAGTCATTCCTGTGGAGATACTGTTCTCAGCAAATGAAGATCTGATTATGACAGCAACACTGTCTAGCGATACTGCTAGTAATATCCTGTTAGAAAATGTGCTAATCTGTACAACAGGCAGCTTCTTGGTTTTGAAAAAAATATTTTTACTTTCCATCAATTTAAAAGCCAAATGATCTAGATATAAGAAATATGAATGATATTTTGCTGTATGTTCGGAGCTCATATTCTTGGAAAATATTTCATCTGAAGATGAGGAAGAGCTAGAAATCTCAATGTGATAATTCTTCATTTACATTGGACCGCCTAATCTCTCTTACTCCCCTACTTGCCACTATCTGCCCCTGCCTTTCTTCCAAAAGTTTGATAGTGAGAAAATTCTAGAAACTGTAATGGGAACAGATGGAAGTGACGTACACCTGTCAGGAGTGGTTGTGGAAGAAGAAGTACCCTCAGAGCCTTCTTTCACTCTCCTTTTAAAAAAATTTGTTGTTGTTGAGTTTGTCCTTTATTAAAATGTATCTTTACCTTATGAAACCAATAAAATCAGCCAGTTATTTATAGAATGCTTCTCAATTTGGATTTCCATAATGTTTCTCTAGGACTTTTATTTTTAGTTGATGTATAATAATTGCACGTATTTATGGGATACAGGATGATATACTGATAATATATATACAGTGCATAATGATCAAATCAGGGTAATTAAGATATTCACCACTTCAAACATTTATCCTTTCTTTGTGTTGAAAACATTTAAAATCTTCTAGCTGTTTGAAAATATACAAGGAATTGTCGTTATAGTCACCATGCAGTGCTATAGAACACTAGAACTTATTCTTCCTACCCAGCTGTAATTTTGTATCTATTAATCAACCTCTCCTATCTTTCCCTCCCCCCAACACTTCCCAGCATCTAATACCATAATTTTCCTCTTTACTTCTATAAGGTTAATTTTTTTTAGCTCCTTCATATGAGTGAGAACTTGCGACATTTACCTTTTTGTACTTGACTTATTTTGCTTAACATAATATCCTCTAGGCTTATCCATGTTGCTGTGAATGACAGGATTTCATTATTTTTTTTCATGGCTGAATAGTATTCTACTGTATCTTCTTTCAGAATGTCCTCTTTCTTTATGAAAAGATTTCTCTTTAATATAACATTGGAAGTGCCTTCAGCATTTCAGATGCTTTAAAAATTGTTAATTTGATTTTTGTTGGTTTTGACCTGGTTTCAATGAATGTACTCAGCACATTCAGCCTAATAATTGATTTAAATTAATATTCATCTTACAACCGTGCTGGGATCCTTCACATAATCTTGAATCATTTGATTCTTGTGCTTCTTACTTATTAAACCATCTGTTGAACCTTTGCTTTTCTTTTTCTCTTATGACTATCTGCTTCCATCCTTCTTACTTCATTCTATATCTTGTTTTTTTTTTTAAATCCATCTTTCTCTTTTTTCTTGTTTAATTCAAGTTTATTTAGTTTCCCACTTTCTCTTCTTCTTGCTCATCCTAGCGAGAACACATCTGTGAGAAGAGAGGGAAATATTTCTCTTTTAGATGAGAGAGAAAATTACATTTTAAAAAATCCGTTTTGCCTGCTGACCAAATCAGAACCTCATTGTGAGAAAGAAATGGATGCTCAGGAAAGAAAGGTGGCTCTGGGATGTGAGAAAAGGTGGGTCATGGAAAGGCAAGTGCATTTGTTTGCTAGGCCTGCTAGAATAAAGTATCACAGATTGGGCGGCTTAAGCAACAGAAATTTAGTGTCACTTCTGGAGGCCAGAAGTCAAAAACCAAGATACTGGTTCTTCTGAGAGCTCTCCCTTTGGCATGCAGATGGCCACCCTGTCCTCCCCATGTTTTCACATAACCTCCCTCTATGTGTATCTGTGTCTTACTCTCTTCTTCTAAGACACCAGTCAGATTGGATTAGAGCCCACTCCAATGACCTTATATAACCTTAATTACCTCTTTAAGCACTATTTCCGGTAATATTTTGAGTCACTTAGGGTTTGAACTTCACATATTTTTTTTGTAGGGGGCACAATTCAGAAAGTTATACCAAAAATAAATTTGTTTTCTAGTACGTAAAGTGCTTTACTTGTTTTTCCCCTGCAGCATGTGTATGAAGCCACATATACTTTTTACATTAAGCTTTACTATCACTTTTACAAAGCAATGAGTTTTCAAAGGTTAATACACACAGGTGGTGGTGATGAACAGAAAGACGGCGATAGAGGATCCAGAAGTGATGGGAAGTGGGGCATGGATTTGGTTCCTTCTCTGGGAAATAGAACCGGATCCAGAGTCTATGGTTAAGCAGAACAAAAGCTTTAATGAAATGTGTTTCCAGATGATTTCTGAACACGACTATGACTGTGAATATTGACTCGGCACCGTGTAATCCCACAGTGCAGATATTGCCACCTCAGTTGGAAAATATGTATATTGGAGAGAGGGGAAGTGGCAAAGACAGATTTCTATGTTGGAAAGGTCCTTTCCTGTGGAGATGTCAGAGCACTTGGAAGTGAAGAAGGAGGTGTCATTTGGCAACGTGGGGTACTCTCCTTTCAAGTGCAGAAGCCTCCTAGGAGATTATCCTAAGTGTGGGCTTCTCTTAATGGCAGGAACATGGCACAGCAAGCACAATTATCAGTTTAAACTCTTCTGGTGAGACATTATTCTTTACGTGATTCTCAGTCTATATCTGCCCCTATGCCAACAAAATCAGAGCCTCATTGTGAGAAAGAAATGGATGCTCAGGGAAGCAAAGGTGGCTCTGGGATGTGAGGAAAATGTCAGTCACCTTTCTGGCTCTCAGTAATGACTCAGTTTGAATGCTTTCCCTGGAGAGTAGACTCATTTGTGAAAGTTTACAAAGTGAGATGTGGGGGTGTGGAGCACCGTGTTCCTAATTATGTTCACTCCTCCATTTTAGTCTCTATCTCGTAAGTCTCGGAAAGTGAACAGGAGGTGGGGCAGGGAGCGGAAGACCAGCATGGGCACTGGGCACCAGAAGTTTTCCTCTCATAGACCAACTATGGAAAATTCATTTGCATATTTAGCCTTTAAATAGCAATAGTTTTAAAGAATGGTGGTATTCAACCTTTCCTGTATACTAGAAAGAGGTGTGTATGTGTGTGGGTGCATGCGTGTGTGTGTGAGTGTTTGTGTGTGTGTGTTAACATCAAGACCTTATACCAGATATATTAAATCAGAATTGCTGGCAGTAGGGCCTGGGCATTGGCATTTTAATATGTGGAGAGGGAGGGCAGGACATCCTGAGTTATCAAGTCATTAGCATTTGGAGGACAATTGCTGAGCACGATGGGGAGCTCAACAAGCACATCCTCCCAGTCTGACAATTTGCTGGAGACATGAAAAATGTCAACTCAAATGAGGTTGCAGTCTACAAATTCCTTAGAATGACAAGTAAAGACAGGCAGATTGCAGAAAATAATATTGTTTTATCATCTATGGTTCATAAATACCTTAATAAATTGTAGTGGCTGCTTTGCATAGTAGACCTTATTCAGGCCAGTGCTTCTCAAACATAAGTGTGCATCAGAATCACCTGAAAGGCTTTTTAAAACCAGACTGCTGGACCCCACCCCCAGAGTTCTGGATTGGGTAGGTCTTCAGTATAGCCTGGAATCTGCATTTCTTATAAATTCCCAGATGATGCTGATGCTCCTGGCCTGGAATTATACTTTGAGAATACCGCTTTAATGAATCACTTAGAAGAGGGATACTTTTTAATAATATTTTGTTGTCAATTGATTTAGTCATATCCACATCTAGTAAAATAATTTAAGCTCCTTCTTAATAGTTACAGATTATTAAAATAACATAGTTATAAAAATATAGGGAATGGAGGGCTGAGGACATGTGAGGCTTCAATGATCAAAAGGAATAGGATGTCCTTTATTCCAATGTCCATTTGTAAGTCAGCTGTTCAAGGCATGAGTTATTCTGTCCCCCACCCCACCCAAGAGAGCACTGTCTTGAGTAGGGGCTGAGATGCTCAGCCAATCTGTAAAGCCTATTCAATCAATAGAACTGGTATTGTGTTGGTTCTTAAATTATGTGAGTCAGCTAAATGTAACTCAGTTTTTTATATTTGGTTCTTTATCATTGCAGTGTGAAATTTAATTTTTCACAGACTCTTGGGATTCATCTGAAGCAATGAAATCTCTGAGACCAAGGAGACTTACCCTGGTCTGCCCACAGCTCCTTATGGAGATACTTAAGGTTGTGGATAAAATCTAACTCCAAGTAGAAAATGATCATTAAAGTGTTAAATTAGAAGCAATTACCGTTGGAATATATTTGTAACAAAATCTGTTTGGAGCCTCTCTGCTTAACTTTTCTTTTGAGGCTAAGAAAAAGCAGTATATGTTTAGCTTTAATTGGAAAACCTGATATTGATATTGAATATTTGAGAATAGTCAACTGCAAACTCTTTTGGGAAGGAAGGGATGCAATTATTATTTCAATAGCTTTTAAATTTTTATTATTTAAGTTTTCTATTTCTTTTTGTACTTGTGTTGGCTTTTAATAATTTATCCATTTAATCTTGGTCATCATTTAGATTAGAGTATAGTAGACTGTAATATCTTTACTCTCTTTGAATCTGTTTTATCGCCAGCCAGGTTCCCTTTGTTTCTTTTGTATTTTATTTACATCTTGTTTCTTTCTGCCCTTAGCCAATCATGGCAGAGGTCCATTTTATTTCCATTTTGATTTCTTCTTTGATCTATGAATTGCACAGAAGTATAATCTTTAAGAAAATCAAATATTTTGGGGGTTCCTATTGTTTTTATTTTATTTATTTCACATTTTGTTGCATTGTGGTCAAAGAACATGGTCTTAGAATACTGTCCCATGATACTTTTTTTTAGTCCTGCTTTGAGGGCTTGTAGTGGGTAGATTTTATACATATTTCACATGTGTTTAGGGAAAATGTGTATTCTCTAATTGTTACTATCTTTTCCCATCCTGCCCGTAGATGAAGGATTTTGTGTGAGCATTAGATCATGCATTGTAACTGTGATGGTTCAATCTTTTAGATCTCTATTTTTTCTAAAAATCTAGTATTACCCGAAGTGTATCAATCACTTTTGCTATGATTGTCAATTTGTCAACTCCTCCCTGTAATTCTGTTCATATTTTTTTCACGTATTTCAAGGCTGTGGTTTTTCTCTTTGATTCTACAATTTATTAAGGTATTTGTGAACTATAGATGGTAAAACAATATTAGTTTCTGCAATGTGCCTGTCTTTACCTTCATTCTAATGAATTTGCAGACTGCAACCTCATTTGAGTTGACATTTTTCATGCCTCCAGCAAATTGTCAGACTGAGAAGATGTACTGGTTGAGCTCCCCATCGTGCTTAGCAATTGTCCTCCAAATGCTAGTGACAACTCAGAATGCTCTATTATCTTTCTCCAGATATTAATGAGGAGATATATTAAAATATAACCTTATACTATCTATACCTCTACCAAAACCTGGAAATTACTTTTACCTCAACAGTTTTTGTTGTTTTCCTTTCTCCCTCAGAAGGTTTGAGGCTGGACAAAAATGGGTTAGCCACTCAAACATAAAATCGTGAGACTGTGGTATGTGAGATCCCTGCCCTGTGCCATGACCTGATTAAAGTCCACTGTGAGGCATGTCCTTCTAGAGAGGAAGAAAAGTCCTAGAACCTGCAGGGGCTTTACTTCTGGTGCTAGCTAATGTTGATGTGGTCTACTAAGCAGCTTCAGGAGCACTGCAACTTGCAAAGAGAAATATGCTGTATTTAATTTCCTAAAGTGGAGTTACCTTATTTTCTTCGACCTCTGTAGACCAATGTTTTGGTTCTTTAAAATTGTAGTTACCTGTAGTTAAATTCCTGCTGCATTGTTTCTGGAGTAATTAATCTGGGTATTAATCTGGAGTAATTTTTTCTGCATGTATGAATCGTATTATTTGGGGCCTATACATTTCTTGTTTTTTGTTTGTTTTAGTGCTACTTAGTACAATAGAAGAAATTTTAGGCGATTTCATGTACCAATTTAAATTTGTCAGGAAATGAAAAACATGCTTACTTCATATGTAAATATAGTTAAAATTCTGCATAAAGAGATAATAAAATTTACCAGTTTTTGAGTGTCTACTATGTGATAGACATTATGCTAAATATAAGGACAAATAAACCAATTAACTGTTAGAGGCTTAATTTTCCCTGTTGAAAATAAGGAAAGAGACTCTCCTTAGAGCGTTTACTTTAGAATATTTGTAATTTTAAGTTCTTTCTCTGTCTCTTTGAAGTGTATATGAATCTTTTTAAAAGCTAAATAAGCCTCTTGACAGCTGTGAGACCAAGGAATATCTTTCTCAAGGACCTAGGACCCATCTCATTGGAAAGTAATGATCCAAGCACATTGCATCCCTATTTACCAGTTTCTGTTAAAAAGTAGGCACCTAGGTTTGGTGGCCTATTGCTCCAAGTTGAAAACTACCCCCTGTCACAAAAATATGAGAAGGTTATTTTTTCCTTTGGATAAAGCTAATTAGCAAACACAGATGACCACCCCAATTGCCAGGTGAATTTAGGATGAACTATGTGTAAGAAATGGTGGTGGGAAATTCTCTCAAATGGGGACTAGATACTGTTTGTCTTGAGAACATGTGGGCTGTATCTGCTTGGCTAGTTAAAAGCATGAGAGTTTTTTTTCTCCTTTTCTGTCTCTTAGTGGTTGCCTGTGGTGTACATCACATTCTGGCTTAAAATATATTTAATAATACATTTTTTGTTTCTATTCTACCTTAATGGAAAGATTATCTGGGTGGGCAGAATATTTATTTATTTATTTTAGTTTAGTTTTTTGAGTCGAAGTCCCATGCTGGGGTGCAGTGGCGCAATCTCGGCTCACCGCAACCTCTGTCTCCCAGGTTCAGGCAATTCTTTTGCCTCAGCCTCCTGAGTAGCTGGGACTACAGGCATGCGCCACTGTGCCTGGCTAATTTTTTTTGTATTTTTAGTAGAGATGGGATTTCACCATGTTGGCCAGGCTGATCTTGAATTCTTGACCTCAGGTGGTCTGCCTGCGTTGGCCTCCCAAAGCGTTAGGATTACAGGCATGAGCCACCACATCTGGCTGATTTTATTTTTAATTATATTTCTCCAACATGTTTGTTTTATTTATATTTGCTGGATAGTTTATCCCTCTGATGTGTGCATTTGTATCAGTGTGTTGGAATAGATGGCTTGAGTTTAGAAAAGCTAACTTACCAAAGTCCTTTCAACTTGTAAATGAAGAATAGGATTTGAACCTTTGAACCTCATTTTCTCTGGACCCACAGTCAGCGTTCACTTCATTCGATCACATTTCTCACAAATGGGCATATCACTTAATTATTTATTTATATCTTGCCATGTTGCATTTGTAAACACTGGCTTGTTATTGTTTTTGACAAGGCAATTACCAAGGTTTACTTGCTAGCATCATTCAATTGACTTAGGGGCCAAGTCTGAGCAGAGGCAAATCTCTTCACTTATATAGAAAGCACTAACTTTGTGCTGGTACCCCACAATTTCATGGTATTTGGTAGTGAATAATGTATTTATCTCTGGAAAAATGGCCTTAGGCCCTTTATTTAAAGTACCTAGAGCCCAGAGAAACCACAAACATTTGGACCATAGTATCTGTTAAACATATCTTCTCTCAATTAAAATAAATGATTTTTTTCTCTTACCTGCTTTAGCAATATAAACAAACCAAAATTGACTACCTGGTATTTTTTGTTTTCCTATTTGCCTTAAGTCCTGCATTAAATATTGTTATTCATTGAGAGTGCTTACAAAAATCTAATAGCATTTCCTGCCTAAAAAATCCTTGTAAACACTAAACAGTAATGTTTATAGATGTGACGATCGTAGGTTATACATTGATTTTAAATAACGTTAACACCTACATCTTTTATATTTCTTTCTCCTCTACTTCTCACTGTACTCTTCTCTTTATGAAACAAAACTCTTTTTCAAAGAAAGATATATGTTCTTAGCTTCATACAAATTCAGAATGTTGATGTGTTTGTGGCTTCTTGCAATTTTCAAAAATGTCCTACAAAAGAGATATCTCAAGTTGGAGCTAGCATTTTGCAGGTGGAGAAGGAAAAGACATCATCTTATAAGGCACCTGCCTCAGGTGAGGTCTTTGCAGCATGCCCAGGCAAGGGAAGTTTTCTCCTAAGCAAGAAGTGGGTATTTGCTATTATGAACTGGGGGTTCATATGTCTCAGTTTCCTTCAGGCAAGTGCACTTTTCCTAGATATCACTTTCTCTAGTAGGGTCCTGGTTTTGATGCAGGAGTCTTGCTGAATATATTTCTTCTCCTTGTAAGTGTGCTACCTGTACTGTTGAAGCCTGAGCCTAAGAGGGCCTTAAATGCAGCCATGAAGACTTTCTGACTTTCCTAGTGTGCTTTCAATTGAGTTGTGTGGCCTGAGACTTTTTTTTTTATTTTCAAGACTCTAAAAGCAGTTAACTAAAGGCAGCTAATTCTACAGAGCTCATAATTACCATTGACCCACAGACGTTTCAAGGGCTATCCCTACATCATAAGCCAATGCTTCTCTTTCACCTGCAACCTGTCCCAGTCCACCATGGGTTAGAGTGTTAATTACGCTGTGACAGTCAGCAGTTATCACCACCTCCCCTACCGATGGCCCTGGGGTCCTGACTGCCAACTGACTTGTAAGTCATCCAGAATCATCAAGGATCCTATCCTGGGCACACTCCCAGCCTAAAGATCTCCTGGCAAAGGCTACTTCTAGGATAACTGTCTTAGCCTGAGCGCCCCTAGTAGTACAACTTGAGACAAAGGTTGGCCTTGCAGATAGCTTACTTTTGAATGTGATTCTAGAGACTCAAAGTTTGGGCCTGAGATGAATAAATCAAGGCAGTAGGGAAAGTCTATTCAAAGTTGTATCATTGAACTGGTTACAGTCGTGGGAGACTGAAGCTCAGTTCTGTTGCGCAACCTTTGAAAAGCAGTGTAGATTTCACCTCAGAATTTTCCATTCAAAACATGAGCAAGGTTAATATTTACCCAAGCACTCCTCTATTTGTTTTCTATTGCTGCCATAACAAATTCCCACGAACTAGCAGCTTAAAACAATAACGATTTATTATCTCATGGTTTTCTAGGTCAGAAATCTGACATGGATCTTACAGAGCTAAAATCAAGCTATTGGCATGGCTGAATTCTTTTCTGGAGACACTAGAAGAATCTATTTCCTTGCTCATCCTAGTTACTGGCAGAATTAAGTACTTTCCTTTTATTCTTTGCAGAGTAGCCATGTTTCTACCCTATATAATTTCCCTACAACTTGAAGAATTTCCTGTAGCCTTTTTTGTTAGTGCAAATGTACTGGCAATAACTCATCTTAGTTTTCTTTTATTTGAAAATGTCTTTGATTTGCCTTATTCTTAAATGAAAATATCCTTAATATCTAGGATTCAGATAGTATCTTTATTTTATCAAATTGAGAAATTCTTAACTATTATATTTCAAATAAATTTTTCTGCCTCATTCTCTCTCTCCTCATTCTTGTATTTCAATTACATGCATATTAGACCATTGGATATCATCTAATCAATTCCCTAGTCTATCTCCTCAACCCCAATCTTTTACCTCCTTTTCTTTATCGTCAATAGTTTCCCATTTCTTTACTGATACTTCCATTCATTGAGAAAATACTGAGTTTTAGTTAACTGATGATAATTATAAAAGTCATTTTAAAATCTTGTATGTTAGTTTCAGCATCTTGTTTATATCAGGGTCAAATTTTATTGATTTATTTCTCTTAAAAATACTTTCTATTTTATTTTTTTAAATGTTGGACAAATTTGAATTGTATTCAATGCATTATAAAAGTTAAGTTGCAGAGGTTCTGGATTTTGTTATATTTCTGTAGTGAAGTTTGTTTCTTTATTCAGTAGGTAATTGTCTTGCTTAGGTTTGAACTATAAAGTCTGTTGCTTAGGCATCAGCTCTGATCTTAATTTAGATCTTTTGTCTTCGATTGAGCTGCATTGAGTCTGCTCTGCTTTCAGTGTATTCAGGGTCAGTTGGAGTTATGGGCAGAACAGATTGAGGATCCTTTCTCCGGTTTTTAACCATTCCAGAATTTCCACATTTCTTCAATATTTGCCATTGTCTGGCTTCACTTTTTGGTTCTCCAGACCAGAAAGACTGCACATTCTCCCATGTGAGCTCCTATCCCCACTGCATGCAGCACATGGAATACACTTAGCCTCAGGCTAAAAGCCAGAAAAGATGGGAACAAACTTGTGGAATATACCCTTTCTCTGACTCCAGGAAAGTGTGTACTTCTTATCAGATATGATGTATTCTGTTCATTCTCCCCGTACCTTCAGATAATTGCTTTTTAAATATATATCAAAGTTTTATAGTTGCTTTCTGCAGAGGAGTCCATCTAGTAGACTAAATTTGTCCTAGTTGGAGGTAGAGAGTTCCAGTGTAATGTGAACCTTGGATGTTAAGGATACAGTAGTCCCTGTTTGTTTCATTTTTATTTCCCTCTCAGAGAAAGGCAATATTCTCAGGATCATAGGCTCCTAGCACACCCTGCAATTCCATTATGTAGAGAGGCCATGGGTACCATATGCCGCCAGTGGGCTCCCTCTTGAGATTTAGGCATAAACTCTACAATTACAACAATTCTGGGTGATATTTTCTTCAGATGCTTAGTAGTAGAATTGTAGTCCACATTTTTTTTCACTTTCTCATTTAACAAATATTGAGTTCCTACTACGTGTCTGGCATGATGCTATATTTTGGGTTGCAACAGTAAACAATGCATATGTGGTCTATTTACAACAACATATACATGATAGGACAGTTTATGTTCTGTTGAGAAAGACATTATCATTAATAAAATAAAGTTTGATGTAAGATATTATAGGGAGAGTTCACGGTGTTACAGAAGTCCACATAAAAGACATATAAGTTAGCCAAGATATCTAGAGATGGCTCTATACCAAAGTGATGTTCAACTGGTACCTGAATGGTAACTGAGAATTATTTAAGTGAGGGAGAAGAGGAAAGGAAAGAATAGTACATGCAGAGAGAACACTATATGCTAATGTCCCCAAGAAAGTAAAAACATGGAATATTCTAGGATGTAAAAGAAAGTGGCTGTAGCATCTGGAGTGTGAGAAAATGATGGTGAGCGATGACAGGAAGGTCTGATGTGTCATGTGAGCTCTGTGTGCTGGATATCTTCCAGATTCCACATGCCCTGCTCTCTGCCAGAGGCTGACACATTTGGGTTATGTCAGTGGTGGGTTCTGGTTGTGTTTTGTCAATGAGGAGCCCAAGCAGTAAACTGGGAGAAGGGAAGATAATGAAATCAGGGTGTTTTCTTCCCAACTGTTCTTCCTATGGAGCTATGCTGAAGTAGCTTTGTTCCACACTCAAGGTCCCACCTTGTCTCAGGGAGCCTTTCTCTACATGTTTCTCTCCTTTTCTCCTTTCAACTTAGTGCTAACAATAGTCCTGAACTACTACACTATGAGTAAATCAGGGAAGCAGAATTTCTATGGTATTGTGGAATAAAGAATTATTACAGAAATAAGACTTTACACTATCGTGGGAGAATCTGGGGGAAAATTATGGTCCAATGGGGAGAACTTGAGGATCAGAGAAATGTTACAAATAAGCCTTTTGAAGCACTGGCAGAGGAGGCCAAGTTAGAGCTTGCCAGGGAATCAGTGAAGTTAGTCACATTAAGCTGTTGGCCTGGGACAGTGAAAGAGAGCTGGTGAAGAAGTCTTCACCTATGGTGAGGCTGGGGTCGCTGTTGGTCAGAAGCGTCAGGAGTTGGTCAGCACAAGAACTGGACATGGGGCAGGGAAAGCAAACAAGAGGGATCCTTTTTCATCTCTCTGTCTGTCCTTTACTACTCTAAAATACCTACTTGCAGATTGTAATGCCTCCTGCCTCACTCTTGCCTTCCAAATCTCAAAATAATTTTCTCTTATGGTCAACTTAAATCTAGAACCTTACAGTAAAAAAAAAAAAAAGGGGGGGGGGAATGTGGTTCTAGTTTAGCCAGACTGACAAGGTATAATCCCATCAACCTATTGTTTACGGTTCCCCTGCATCCCACCCACGATTTATAAAATTCACCTGAATTTACGTGTACTTTTTCTTTCCCGTTGGTACCCTGGCTGATATTGCATTAAATATGCATGGGTTCATCCTCAGGAAAATGAAGAACTATTAGATTTCACATAAGGAATAATGGAGTGGATCTGGATATTGAGGGATTATTTTAGATGCAATATATGAAGAATGAAACAGAGACATCAAATTGTGTTAGCTATGAATTAGGAGAAAATGGGTTTGGAAAAAAATTGGGAGCAGAGAGATCAAGACCAGTTGGAAATCTCTTGTAATTATTATTTGTGTGTGTGGCAGTGGTGATGGAGGAAAATGGAAAGATTTAAAAATAGAATCAACGGCTGCATAATGACTTTTCAATGATAGAACCCATATATAATGGTGGTCCATAATAATACAGTATTTTTACTGTACTTTTTTTCTATGTTGAGATACACAAATACTTACCACTGTGTGACAACTTTCTACAGTATTTAGTACAGTAACATACTGTAGAGTTTTGTAGCCTAGGAGATATAGGCTACCATGCAGCCTAGCTGTGTAGTTGGCTGTGCAATCTACATTTTGCAAGTACACTGTGTTCACACAAGGACAAAAATCACTTAACAATGCATTTTCTCAGAACATATCCTAAGGTTAAGCGGCACATGACTGTAGTTATATTAGGCAGAAAGAATGGGTTTGATTACTAATAGGGGAAAGAGAGACAGATAGAAAGAGAGAGAAAAGACAGAAACAGAGAGGTTTCCCTCCAGACTGACATGACAGGGACCACAGAGGGAGATATAATTGTTATTACACCTAGTAGGAAATTCATAAATATAAGCTGATATGAATGGAAACTACAATTTTAGAGAGGTGGGCATTCTATGTATGGTACAGTGAGCAAAAATGTAACTTCCTGTATAATTCTTTATGAAGCCCCTTGTCTGATGTTGGTAGAAGAAAAAGGAAAACTTGTCAATTTGAGGTCACTTTCTTCTAGCCTTTAGCAATCTATTTCCCTTTGACTTAACACTATGGTATAAACCCCTCAGCCTCTCCAGATTTCTTCCATCTCTCTTCTCCTTTATGCTTCTTTTTTCTCCAACTGTGGAGAAGGCTTGTGGAAAGCACCCTGGCCGAGGCAAGGGACTCTCCGGCTGACTCCCCTTGCAGCCACTGCAGCAGCATAGCCTGAGCTTGCGTATCTTCTAGCTTGATCTTTTTATGCAGGCAAGGCCTCATGGAGCTCCACACTGATTTTTCCTGAAGGCACAATTGAACCTTGGAGGCCTGGCTGCAGCACCATTTTTAAAAGCTAGCATTTGAGCGTTCTTCCCTTTGTCTTTCTGCTACAATGCAACTTATGTTCCTCATTGTGATGAAAGATCTCCCATAGCCGCCTATGGACATTTGAGAACATCTGGATTCTTTTAACATCACACAGAGGATCAAGAAGACTTGGGTCCAATCTCCCAGCATGGTCTATCCAGGCCCATTTCTATCCTTGTGACTGTCTCGTTCTGCGCCACATTGGAAGCAGTGAGGAAGCTTACCACCAGCTTGGAAATCTGGCAGTTCTTCAGGTTTGTTTTCTCAATGCTGTGTTCCTCCTCAGAAACCCAGAGATCAAATTTCCCTAGTCTTATTTTCTCCACATTTCTCTTTATAATTTCCCCAAATTTTCTACTTCCTCTTCCTGTCAGATGGCAACATTTCCTTTGTCATATTATCTATCCTTTCCAAAGTAATATTTATGAAACTCAATGGACATAAAGCACTCTAGGGCTTAAAGGGAGGCTTCCTCTCTCAACAGGGCCTAGCTATCGAGCCTCCTGGAAATCACCGTGGGCTGAACAAATTAAATTTGCAACTAAAACTGAGCAACATTGTTTTAAAAGCTGTATCAGTCCTCGCACTGAAGCAAGCAGTGTCCTCAGATTAATAGCTTAGGTTTCTAAAAGTCAAGGGGAATAAAAAAAATACACGAGTTTGATATATTAAAAATAGAAACAACTGCTCATTCTGAACGATAGTTGTAGTCTGACATAAAGCATTACCAGTCAAAAGCATGTAGAAACCTACAGAGAAGTAGAGGGCTGAAGTGATGGATAAATTTGGGCCTATCTGCAGATAAAATGGAGCCCACTGCTACAGCTATGATGTTCCAACACCCAGTATTACATGATTTGTTTAATCCTAAACATTGTTTTTCACTGGTTCCCAGCAAATAGATTGCTTTTAGCTTTGCTCCCCAGCTCATGTGAAATGGAGACAGGAGGAGTTTTTATGCAATATTCAGATATTATCTAACACTGAACTCTCCTCTAGACTGGAAGGAGATCCTGCAAAAACAAAGTTATAACAGAAAGGGCAATAAACTTTGAACCTTTACTCCCAAGGTGTTGAATTAAAACATTTCCTGGGGGAAATACCACTGTATTAAGAAAAATATCAACACTTGCCTACTGTAAAATGTCGACAGGAAGGCTAGCATGTCCAGGCAGAGAGGATGCATTTCTTTATTCATGTGACACACAAAGCTATGGCCCAGTGAAGAAGAAACTGAAAAATAGCACCAGATTCTAAGAACATTAATATTTAGATATCATCCCTCCTCCTTCCTACTCTGAAGCTTTTTCTTGTTTACATTTAATGATTCTTGAAGTTTACTGGTTCTTTTGCCATTCTAGAATTCAATCAAATTGTGCTGAAATATTTAAATATGCCAGAAATACATCTGAATGAACACAGCTCAATGGTGGAGAAAGGTCATTTCATTTTGAAAAAAAAATAAAGTACCCTCAAGTATTAAAAGTCATTGTTACAAAGACGTGGTGATTCTGACATAAGCTAACCAAAGCTTCCAATTTCTAAGGATTACTGAAAAGTAGAGGGACCCCTAAAGCAGTGACTTAGAGTGGGACCTCTGATACCTCAAAAAGAACTCAGAAGGAATAGAGAAAGTCATTGGAATCTGCATTTGAGTCACCCAAAGGCTGGTTTAGTGTTGATAAAAGATGTTTCTCTGACATGTTTGCCTCAGGAAGAGACTGCCTACTGTGATGCTACTTTTCACTGGTTTGTTTCAGAAATTCATTATTTTCATCTCCATAACACGTTACTTATCTCCAAATGATTTCTAAAAGAGAAGCTTAGGTTTTCAAAATTTAGGATGTATCAAGAAAGCTTAAAGCCAGTGGTTTATAGGAAGGACATGGAATACTATGAGGAAGATACATTTTAGGAAGTGAAAGAGAAGATTTTGATGAGCAGCTACAGTGAGCCACTTGATACAGAAACACACTGAAACTAAATTGTAAAACTGCATTTCTAGATTACCTTTGTATTATAAAATTAATTTTTCTTCAGGTTAGAGTACATATATTTCTAAATATAGCGAGCCAGCTGCTTTAGAATACGAGACTAATATCCACTGTGGAGTAATTAGTTGAGACCACTGTCAAAATTGTTCTACCTGGACAATCCTCCTTTCAGGTCCGTATCATTTCATAAAAATATCAACAAAGCACTACATTGGAGGTACTATGAACAAGGGTTGGCTGGAGGGAGTTGAATGTGTTTGTCCTTTCTTTGCCGTGTATCAGCCATGGCAGCCTATGTTCGGTGACCCACTTTTTGGGTTAGAGGTGACAATAGCCTGTATGATGATTAATGCCTTGATAGTCAGCAAAAAAGCGACACTTTATGCCTGTCCTATTTCATAGATGGGAATGTTTTCAATTATTCCTGTCTCTCACTTGAATGGCTTTTTCATATTTGTAGACAGATATGACATCCCCATTAATTATGTTTAGATGCCAGTAGCAACTTATTGTTTTAAGCTAGTTGACAGAGAAAGATATTTTCAAATTCTAACATGTGTCTTCTCTTTCAATCGCAATAAGAAATTAAGAAAATCATTGCCTTAAACCTGGGAATTTTCTAATACATCCATGAAATCATCAAAATTAAACTAGTATCTTAGAGTTGTACTACATGCTCAGAAAGTGAAATTATCCCTTTAAAGACAAAGGAAAAAATTGTCCCAGTGTCAGAAAAGTAAATTAACAGATATTTGGGCTGGAAGAGCACTACAGGGGCAGATGCATGGGGTTGAGAGCATGTTTTCTCGGCAGTTATAACTAATCAGCAACTGAAAGGGCTACAAATTAGAAGTCCCGTGAAGATTAAAAACACTGCCTGACGTAGTATTACAGCTAATTTGTTTATGTTCAAGAAATAAATAATAATTATAGACTAAGTGAACAGGAACAGCCATTATTAGCTTAACTAAATGCTTCTTGTGACATTTTGCAATTATTCGTCGATGGGCACTGTTCGGATGGAAGTGGCTGGTGAGGTGAGTGGACCATTTCAATCTTGTTCTTTACCATTGTTGCTGTTGTCCTTTTAATGCAGAATCTGGTGAAGAGACTTGCTTAGTCCTGAGGGAGAAGACCAGGTATTCCTTTTGCTGTTAATCCTTTTTTTTCTCCCTAAATGACCATATAGACGTCGTATTCTCCTCATATTCTTCTCACTTTGGGAAATGTGCTTCAATGTAGCAGTTAGGTTTGTTGTTGTTTATCAACTATGCTCACTTGGTCCCTTTGCTTGTCATTCTGACATCAACTATACTCTGAGTGAGTCAGACTGTTTCAAGAATTAATGGTCAGGGACACTTCAGGTAGTACCTGCCAATTAAGTACTTTGCTTTACAGACTCTGGTTTACTTGTGGCTTCTGCGTACTACCCTTTCTAGGCATATTTTTGAGATTATGCCCACTGTCATCAACTTCTGATTCTTTCTAGGGTTTTTATATTCAAACTCCTCAGCATAAGGGATGTTATTGATCTTAGTGATATTTAGGCACTCAGTCCCTGTTGGGCCAACCTGTCATGCCAAGTCACTTCAGATGATGCTGGCCATAAAGAGACTGGCTACCTGTGGGAGACATATAGATCTCTGTTCTACCTTCGTATGATTTTTAAGATCTTTAAGGAACTCTGAAAATGCACATAGAGGATGATAGACTTCTACTTTATACACATAGAGGTGTAAAATCCTGTTTCATAAGTGACATCTGCCACAACTGAGTGTTTGCCATGTTTCAGATTCTGAATTGAGTTTATCAAACACCTTGAAACATAGCAGGCCCAGGACAAAGTTTTATAAACAAGGAAGTCTAGTCTCAGAAAGGTTAAGTAATATGTTCAGCAGTGTTCTATCAGGAAGTTGTAGAGCCAAGTACTCTTAAATACATTCTAGGTAACTGCAATCTTAATTTCCTTTTCTACTGCATTGTACTGCATTTGAGGCTGTGGAAAAGACTAGAACTAAGAAGAGATGGCTATGCTTTAACTACCAATTTGCTGGATAGGTTACTTCAAATTCTTTAATATGTACATTTTCTCACTTGGAAGAGTATGTTGTCAGATATTAATACTATCTTTTAAAACAGAATTTATATAAATAACAAATGAGAGGCTTATGTAAAGCTCCGAACACAGTTCTTGGCATAAAATAATCCCTTAGTACAATATTATTATTGAGGATGTTAATCTACTACTCCAGGTAAAGTTTCACAATGCATAGATTAATTACTTGCTAATTTCAAAGGCAAAATACAAGTGCAACTATACCCATTTAACTTTCTTATTTCCAGTAGCTTATTATTCTTTTATCATTGATTATTTCTCTGTCTCCCTTCTCTTCTAGGCTGAGCCTCTAAGCACATATAGTGAAATTGTGTGCTCCTCTCTCTAATGATAAATCTGGGGAAAGTAGAGGAACTCTATAGGGAGCTTGTTGGCACAAAAGGATTTTTGTCCTTAAGCATATCCTTGAATAAGAATGGTAAAACGAGCTGATTGTGTTATTGGAAAGTAAATTAGGTAATTCCTTCTTTAACCAGTATTGAGTAATATTTGCTACGTACTGAGGGCATATTAATACACTGTTGTTTTTGTTGGATTCTGGTGAAAAAGTCCTCAGATTGGCTTAAATATAAGCTTAAATATAAATGACTTATTGGTTAATTATTATTTCTAGCTCATTTTTTAAGATGGTCTCAAAATTACAACTTAGGAGTCATTATTAGTGATTCACAAATCAAAAATTCCACAATGTATATACTATGGATGATTTGTAGCATCTCTCCCAACCAGCCACCAGAAAAAAACTGTGGCCAATAAGTATGCTCATATGAAAAATACAAGAAGATACATAATAAATTGTCATGTATAACAAGCATTAACTTTACTATTTTTGCATTTTGAAGACCACAGATAATTCACATAAATAGGCATGTGTTAATTCTGATTGTCTATGCTTCTGGTTTCAAGGAGTTAGTCTAATTTTAAAGGATATAATTGAAATGTGGGGAACTAGTCAACATATTTACCCAAGCATTACAGGGCTTTATAATACATTAAGAATCAACATGATTCAACTTTGAAATATTGTTGTCTTGCTACTTAAAACATGAGCTATTTTTTGAAATATGCCCAGAAAAACATTTTTTTTAAAGTAATTTTGTGGCTTATCTATAAAAAAGTGCATTTTGGGTTTGATATCAAGGTTTGACCAATTTGTTTCTACTTATTAAAATGAAAAACCGATCCAAATCTTGGTTTGCGTCAAATAATCCTGTGTGTTATATTTAGCTAGGATGAAATTTACACCAGTGACAACACTGTTTGAAAAGGGCAATTTTGATCAGGCCCCAAGAAGAAAAGCTTCAGGATTTGTGTGTCTGTTTGCACTTACATTTACATTTGTCTTTATATTAAAATTTATAGCCTCTGATGACTTTATTTCATAAATATAAGTTCTCCATAATCGGGGCAACTTTGTTTTTATGTAGAAATTAGAAAAAAAAATATTGACATAGGCAATCCACACATGGTGAATACACTAGAAGGAGAAATAAAGTATAATCTATAGCCACACAGAATACTCTGTGATGGCTCCCACAAATATAATTAAGATGGCAAGAGAAATTCTCTGAATTAGAAATTCTCTAAATAATGAAGGTCATTCTCCACTTCCGTATCATTTAGAAAACCTGATTATGCCCAGCAATTGTGTTCATCAATGAAAAGAAACAGTTTTTTGCTTACAGCAATTGCCACTGAATTGATGTTTTGATGACCCTGCTACTATACAGGGGCTAATGCATTGAGAAATGAGCCCTGAACTCATGGAACTTACACTTTAGCCTAGAAGAGGCATCAGGTTGACATTAATTACAAGTAGTTTGTGTATGCTAATTAATAAACAGGTAGCTTTGACCAGTGGATCCCAAGTATAACTGTTGTCAGAGGTATGAGGAAAGGCTACCTGTCTGTCTCTCTCTTTCTTTTAAGATGGATTTCCCCTAGATGGTGATTGTGCCCGGGAGTCTGTTTTCTAAAAGTACACAAGGTGACATTAATAATGTTTACTATGGTTGGAATGATTAGAAAAGTAATCATTTGGAAAATAGCATTTGAAATTCTCTAAAATATAAATAGATTTAGTTTGCTAGGCAGCAAGAAAAGGAAAGAACCTTTTTGAATGGGGACAAAGGAAGAGAGAAAGACACAAAGCTGAGGGTTGCAAGTTACACTTGGAGTGACTAGAGCAGAGAAATCTATGTGATAGAGTAGAAACTGAAAAGGTAGGTAGTGCAAGGTTTTAGACAGCTTTGAATGCCAAGTTAAGAGGCTTACAGCCTCCTTTTTAAGGGATCTTCCATTTATTTCTACTTCTTGTGCTGTATTGGCAATTCACAAAGTGTTTTCATTACTGCTTCATCTACATTGTTTTTGTAAATAGTGGCAAAGCCTCACTAAAATATTTTATATTAACAATATTGTTAACACAGAATTTAATGGAATTTAGTTTCCTAAAAAATGTAAAGGGAAAGAAGGAGGCTCCAACTATTTCTGCAAAAAATATTTTTTATTTAAAGTGATCATTGGCTGAAAAGATAGTTTAAAAATAAGCATTTAATAACTTGCTCACATGTTTCTTTAATAGAAACTGTCATTGTTTAATAAAAGTTTTGCATGCGTATATGTTAAGGAATAAATGATAGGAATGGGGTACTATTCAGAAGTGAGAATGAATAATCTGTGTCCACGTGCAACAATATGGACAAAACTTTCAAGCAGGATATTCAAGGGCTTCAGTTCTGGTAATCTTTCTTTAATGGTTTCCCTTCCTCTTCATTTTTCCTGCCATTTATTATCAGTACTTCTAGCATTCAGATGATAGAACTTTTGGGTGATTCCCCAATTATTTTATCTTTTCTATTGCGCGTCTTTTGTCTTTGCTGATGTACTCTGTTAGATTTCCTTGATTTTATCTTCCAATCCCTTCATTAAGTTCAATTTATATGAGCCATCACAGACTTAATGTTCAAAGACTCTTTCATATTCTGTGACTTTCCTATTTAATAGCACTTTCTTCTTCTTTCTCATCCTATCATCTGTCAGAGGATATTAATGACAGAACTATAAAAGATTCTGCTGCTCCCTCCTGTTTTGTCGACCCCTGATTTTTTTTTTTGGTCTGTTTTTCTCTGGATCTTTCATCTTGAATTTTTTTTTTCTTTTCCAAGTGCCTTGTTCTCTTCACTTGTCCATTTTTAAGGGCAAAACATTTAACATGTTTTAGAAGTTTTGTGAGTTTGGACAGAGGTTTTCAACAGGTTCATAATAGTTTAGGTGATTAGCTTGGTTATTGGTGGAAATGTAGAACTTCTCTCTGAGGATTTTCTTTTTCCCTATAGAATAACCTTCTAGTTTTCTGCCTGGCCTTCAGGGTCCCTGGACATAGGTGGAGGAAGGTGGCTGACGGTGGACAAGAAGAGTGGGCTTTGGGAGACCTCACCATTCATACTGCAACCTTTTGGATATGCCTTCTCTATTCAGTTGGGGCCTCCCCACACTTGACTGTGCCTGATGTTGCCGAACCTGAAGCCTCCACAGTTCAGTCCTCCAGATCCACATCTACTAATTTCCTTCAGGAATAGGGGAGGGATGGTTGCTTCATTCTTTACAGTGGACGTATCTGGGATTCCAACTAGACTTTCAATAATATCTGATATCAGCCCTTTGTGTTGTTGAGTTGACTTCTGTGTGCCTGTTGATTCCAAATCCTGAGTTCTCTGGGATTCTCCACGTCAATCTGTTTGCTTCTCCTTGTAAATAATTGCAGGCAGTAGTTTCACCTAAGTCAACAATTACTCTTTTGTCCATTTTCCATCTTGCAAAATTTGGATGACCTTTCTTATCTATTCTTATTTACTCTCTAGTTCTCTCTTTCCCTTCTGGCTCACTTTTTTGGTTCCTTTTTTTCTAATTTTAATGATGTTTCTGAAGGAAACAGACATTATTTTTCAGTGCAGTCTACCATATTTAATAGAATATCTGTAATAATTTTCACTGGACTTTTATAGAGGTGTCTACATGGCTTCTGGAGAGATCAGACTGGAGTATAGTGTCAAAATTCTGTAGCTGGGCTTCCTGTCTTAGGCCAAATACTTTCCCTGTCTTCTTGAGCTGAGTTTTCAGAGCTGACTTCCTGAGTGTCCCCAAGTCACTCCCACACAGTTTCTTCCTGTTTGGCTATTGATGATACTTTCATTCCCATCCTCTACTCTTGTGAATGTCATCCCCTTATCTGGATAGGCCAGTTCCAGGTACCCATTGATGTCAAATTGCAAGTGAGGAGGCTTTGTGTGTCACACACTTAGTTCAAACAAAGTCATAAAATGGCATAGATACTTATTTCCTGGTCAGCCGGGATTTGCAGTTCTCCCAATTTCACAAGGTGTCAACGCAGCTGAGAAAGGGGAAAGTCATTCCTGTGGTTGGGATCTGATTTGTGGAAACGTAGAAAATGCAAAGAGAGAATAATGAAAAGAAATAAAGTTATATTCTTTCAATCTGTGGAGGTGTGGCCCCATGTTACCTTCTCTAAGTGCTTTGTTACATCTTCATGCATCCCTTTCTCTGCTTCAAAGAAGTATTATCTAAGATTGCTAGGTTCTGTTTTAATGTTTTATTATTGTTGCTGTTGTAAATTTTTGCTTACGTTTCTTAGTAATACAGTCAGCCTACATTGGCATGTGCACTAACCCAAGCTGTACATGAAAGTCCTTTACATACAGTCTTCCTCTGCTGGTATCACTTGGGTTTCTTGGGTAGAAGACATTCCTGTCTGTATTTTACATGTCTTTTCTTTCTTTGAAAGACTGACAGTAACCTATATTCAATACATTTGTACTGAATTGATAGGTAGGTTCACAAGTTAAGATAATTATTGAAATGGGGGACAGGGGATAAGGATTTTAGTGTTAATGACATAAATACATTCCAATTAAAGTGAAAAATATTCTGGAAGTTATTTTTAGGGAAAAGAATATGTGGGGCAGATGCATAAAAATCTTCTTGCCACAAAGGCTCATAGCCCAGGTACTCCTGGAGGACAGAACCTGTGTTTTATTTATCTGTATAGCTCTGAAAACTTTGAACATAATGTTAGACAAATAATTGTTGAATAAATGAAAAAATAAAAATATTAGTGAGGTGGGTCCTGCCTGTCAGAACTACTTTTTGAGCCCAACCTTACAGGAACTTAGGCAAGGCTCAGACAAAAATGATAGATTTGGGTTCTGTCCCAGCATAGCACACAAATTACGACTCAGGGTGTTCTGGCTAGTATGCCCAGATAACTACTAGGCCCTTGGTGGTGATCTTTAAGGACAGTTTTGCTGTGTTGTCATCCTTTTTCTCCATTTTGTGCACAGCCACACTCTTATAATTTCCTTAAATGTGACACTTGCACATTTAAGATGCTCTGTTTGGCCAACATACATCTGTACCTTAAAACTTCTAAGCATCCTAAATGATAGATGAACTAAGATACAATTAAAATATGCTTTAGTAAATTCATATATTTTAATCATTGAAGCTTGTTTTTATTGTATTTTACTAATGTGGTTTGATGGGTTTTGTACCCCGAGGTTGTTTTTATAAAGGGCACATTTTTAGAAACTCAACAAAATAAACAGATAAATTGTCTTTGCATAGCTTTACATCAGATTAAATGTTCACCACTGGAAGTTATGTTCTTGCAGGAAGTAAATGAAATGTTCTCATCTCTGCTCATAAAAATCAAGTATAAAGTTTGTCTTTTCACAGATCATCACTTGCCTCTCTGGGAGGCAAGAGCCTAGGAAGCATCAACAGCTGATTTTATTGGTATTTTCCCCACTCCCAGTCGGCATGTTTCCTGGGCAGAGTATGTACCCTACTTGTGTGCATGACACAGATATAGTCCATGTTAGCCCTGAATCAGGCCTGTTAAAGAAAAGCATTATTTAATTCTTCAGGAACAGTAAGGAAGACTATTCAGGACCATCACAATAGGTGTAGAGACCACTGCAATGGAATTTTGCATTGGGGAGAGAGATTGGCTCCACTCTGAGTACAGCAATAAAACATGGACATTTACAAGGAGATGAGTTAGGGGATTTAGTCATTGGAATATTACCACAAGGAAACATCAGGGGTAACGGGAGATTCTGGGAAAAGTGACCTAACAGGATTCTTGCTAAAGATAGGCCAGGGTGATCAGACATCACCTGGAGGGTGGTAGAAAATAACCTAATCAAGTATCAAGGGTGATCAGATATTGAGGGTGGGAGATTCTGGGTAAACTGATTAGCAATATTCATGCTAAAAGTGGATAATATAGAAGGAACATGGGAGCCCAAGAGTCAAGGCCTAGTTGAGAAGAGAGTTGAGTCATCTTTTGTTTATTAAGTATTTGCAGAATTATATGTTGGAACTTGGTAGTAGAGGATATTTGCCAGATGATGCTACCAGGCAGGTATAAGGGGAGTTTCTATGAAAATAAAAGAAAACAGAGATTAATGGTTGGAAACCCAGTTTCTGAGTCCAGAGGGCAGCAAGTCAAGATTTCTAGACCTGAGCTGAAAGCATCTTTTGATGATAAAGTGAGAATGGTAGTGGCCATCCAAGGAATTTCTTGGTTTACAGTTTGAATATCTTTGATGATGGCATTGGTTGTTCTGTGATGGCATTGGTTGTTTTGGTGAAATTTCTGAGTGGCCCAAATAGTGCAGGCACAAATGTTGCCTATACATGATCTGTTACAGTTACTTCTTTAAAGTTTATATCAAGTTGTCCCGCTTCAGCTTTCAAGGCTTCAGTTTTAGTTCTCCGTCAGGTCAAGAGGGTATGATAAAATTTGGAAATGTTAGTCTAGAGAGCTGTAGTTGGATATGAAGGTAAACTAGAATTCAGGATTCAATCCAGTTTACAGGTACATAACAAATTAGAAAGTAAAATGGAGTTTACAAAGGTAAAAAAATAGCTGAAAGACAGTGAATGGGATTAAAATCAGATACCCACCATGATGTGCTATAGCTTTCCATTGAAACATACAATTTCCGTCTATAACCATTCCCACTTCTATCAAAGATAATGAAAGTCATATTATTCTTGTTTGCAAAGTAAGTCTTGTCTCATTAGGTTTGGCTTGATTACTTTCATAAGTCTAGAAAAAATGGTAACTGACTACATAGGTCTTTTTTAGTTTGCTTTGCTGGAGATTTCAATAAGGAATCTCATGAAAGGAATTAAGACTTTCAAAAGCCTCTCAAGGCTAGGAAGCCAAGCCAAGAACTCACTAGCAAACTTCACCTGCAGTATCTACAGAGCTGCGTGAATTCCTCTCCTCTTGAGGTTCTCAATTACTCTTAGGTTCTTAGGCCTCCTAGAAAGTGAACTTCCTTGTCTATTTTTAAGGTTGAGAACCTATAAGCCAGGCAGTAGGCCAGTTTTTCCAAGAGGGCTTTGTAAGCATTGTATTCATAAAGTCAACCTTTGTTCCTCAAACTTAACTGATCTTATCTGATCATATCATATTCTAGGCCTCATTCTCAAATATGGTGTTCCAGTGAAAGCGTTTGTAAATAACCAAGTTTTGCAATTGTGTCCTGCTGCAAGAACAGATTCTTACTGAACTTATGCAAATAACTATACTGCCACGAAATTAATAATAATCAGTAAGAGGCTCAGAATTTTGAAGCGATTATATAGGAAGAAAAAAATTCACGTTTGTTTGCAAGCTCTTTCAGGAAAGCGTCAGAGTAAAACAAAAACTATCTGTGGAGGACACAAAAAGAAAAAAATAATAAAATGCCCATGGTTAAAGATCTGCTGAGAGTTTATTTGACAAGAAAATTTGTTTTTTTCTTTGACACACAACAAAAATAATAACCTAAATTATGACTGATAGCATTATGCCAGGATATGTCATAGACAGTGAATTGGCAAATTTATATGAACTTCATATAACTTCTGAAATACTTATATTAATAATATTTACCCATACAAATATAACTAGGAAAGTTTAAAGCATCTCTTCTAATTTGATAATGTTGTTCATACAATTTAATATATTGAATAAGTTGATTTTTAAAAAACATTTTACCAGATGAAAGAAAGAATCCTTTGAAATTTTCCAGGGGCCGTCTGGGAAATGAGTGTGGTTTAAGAGCAGGAAGATTTCATTAAGGATTTCATTTTGAGAAGACAAAATTTTCAAAAATGTAAAAACTTTAGTTCATTCAAAAGTGAGAGGTCTCAGTTTTCTTAAATAATGAGGACATGATAAAGGCTATCAGAAAGCACAAAATCTTACTTTCCTAGTCAAGTTACTTAAAGTATAAAGAAAAACCTTTTACAATTTCTTATTGTGAGTGCACCCATAATTCAGAAAACTTTATTATTTTAACATAGAGAAAACCAAATTCTGGTTTTACATTGGTGTACTTTTGATATTAAAGCCCATTTTTAATAAAACATAAATAAATTAATTTAAATGTTTAGTTAGCTTAACCGTACATAAAATTCCTTTTTCACAAACTTTTGCAACTTTCTTATATGCATTCAGGGTTTTTCACCCCAACATTTTCCTCTTTCTTATTGTAGAAAAATCAGTTATTCTACTTAGAATAAAATTTCTTACTTTTTTTCCTTAGCAAAAACACATCCTTCAAACCTTCTTGTGACTCCCTATAAAAAAAAAAACAACTCTACTATTCTTGCATAATTTCAAAGTTTTTTCCCTTCACCCGTATAATTAGTAGTTTCAGTTACATGTATCAAGTATAATTTTAACCATTGGTAAACTTTTACAGAAAAACTGGGAAGTAGCCTATCACATATCAGCATTATGTATCAGAGTAGCAAATTTATGAATATACTATTTCATACCTTCTATAGGTAAAATTTTCCTCATACTTAAATCCTTTAATGTGTAAAAAAGAATATTTATTGATAGACTCAAATATCTGTAGTCTCTCTGTAAAAAAATTAAAAGCCAAAATAAATACACTTATGTTTAGCAATTAAGGTGTTTCAGTATTCTATCTTATTTGGAAATAATCTATTCCTTGAATATTTATAATTAACCAGTAGTAACTTTAAGGTTTCAAGTTACCAAAAAGATTGTAGAAACTGTTTTCAGGCAGACTTACTATGACAGTGAAGCTAACCATCTTCTGAATATTTCCATACTGTCTATTTTTAACCTTATGTGACTTATAAACCCAAATAGAATAAATGTATGTTCAAATTATATTTAATGCTGATAATGCAGAATACAAAGCTTTTTTCAAAAAAATTAAACCAACAATATTTAACTAGTCTTATTTACCAAAGATTTGATCTCAGGAAATATTTGTGTTAGTTTTTAAATTGAGTTTTAAGAATACTTAAGTTATATAAGTGCTCCTTTATTTCTAAGCCAATTTTAGAACTCCAAGAAGGGATTTTACAAATTAATTTGGTGATATCCTCCAGAGGTAGAAAAATATAGCATATATCTAACATACATACCTAGACATACATAAACACAGACAGATGTAAAAGGAGGTCTAACAGCTTTTGTTCTTCATTTTTAGCCCTGGGGCAGTAAAACAGTAATCCAAGTATGAAACTCACTGATTCTTCTCCACTTTATATTTTTATCCAAATTGTTGTTCTAACAAAAGTGGGACAAATTGACATTATCTACTCAATAAGTTTTAAAAACTTTTCTTTTCTTACCAATATTTATGGAGAAGACCTTTTAAATTTTGTTTTGCCCTTATATGTAATCTTAAGAAGGCTGTGGACTATATTTTAGGCTGAGGAGACACCCACGAGCTGTTTTGATGTCTCCAAAGCCTATCTGAGTTGATAAAAATATTCAGTCCATTTTCATTTAATCTCTCTGCTTTTTAGTCTGTGTTAGTTGCTGTGGGGGCACCCTGAGTCCCTTCCCTAGTGGCCCCCCATTAGCGATAGAGACATAACACTTAAGTGACTGTGGAGAAGTTAAGAGGCTGAAGAGAGAAGGGAAAGGCTTGGCAGGCCTGGAGAGATGGAGGAGGTAGGGGTTCAATTTAAGGAAACTAAAGGGAAGATTGGAGGTGGCTAGAGGAGGAAAAGGAGCAGAAGCAATGAGAATGGAGAGGTCTTAGAGGAGGGAGATTTTAAGTTTCCCAAAGAGACCAATAAGGTTCCCAGTTATCTTCAGCAAAATTATGCCAATGAGAAGGAAATGGACAGAGTCGGTGGAACATACAGTCAGCAGGTGTTCAGTAAGGGAGTCTCAGTAGACTGAGATGTTTCCCTGGAAGGAGCAGGATCAAATAGAACAACAAAGCCTCATGAAGAGATAGAAAAACTTTTCTAACTCAGGAATTGGAGAGTGAATCACTACTTAAAAAGCCAGGAAGAAGTACTTTCAGCTCAGGAGTCAAGAAATAATCCCTACCAGAGACAGAAAGCTGTCCTCTGTTTCTCGGACTAACCCAGTTTCTACCGTATAGTCAGGATCCTAAGAATAAAAATCTGTTCCTACCAGCTTCCACGGATAATTGTTCAGAATAATGCATGGTTCAGGAGTCTGACCAAAGGATCTTGATCAATCAGTAAAAAGTGAAGACAAAGGCTTCATAGGTGCACACACTTAAGGTCCTAAGTGAGAAGTCCAGGGAGTCCAGTGATATGTCTGATCCTGTTTAAGTCACAGCATATAAGGAGACAGTTATTCATTCACTTAAAACATGGCAAGTCAGATTTTATTCAGGAGTATCACAATAGTTATAGGGACCACCACAATGGATTTTTGCAGTGGGGGAAAGAAATTGGGCTCAATCCCAAATACGATAAAGTGGGAATTTATAGTCAAGAAGCAGAGTGATGGGTGGGTTTAATAGATGAAAATTTGCTAAGAGGAAACATCAGGGTTAACAGGGATTTTGAGCAAACTGACCTAACAGAATTCTTGCTAAAGGCAGGCCAGGTGATCAGACATCACCTGGGAGATGGTGGAAGATGAGGAAGCCAATCAAATATCAAGCAATTAGAGGAGAGGATTCTGGTTAAACTGACTTAGTAGAATTCTTGCTAAAATTGGACAATGCAGAGATAAACACAGAAGCTCAAAAGTCTGAGTCTAGGTGAGTAGGGAGTTCATAGGAGCCTGGTAAGGGTTTGTTCAAGGAAAAAATCTTTGTCAGTACATATCTTTGAAACAAAAAATTATGACATTTTGCTTTCAGTCCAAATGTCCACAAACTTTTTTTAACTACTATTTTATTATTTAAAAATGTATTGTTAAAAATATATTATTTAAAAATATATTGTTGCTACTATTTTATTATTTAAAAATATATTGATTATTTTATACTATTAGAATTCTAGCTCTACTTTGTATATTATTCAGAATTTCTACACCACATTTTATCCACTATTCTCTCATACATAAAATTACAGTGGTAGCATCATTTATTCAAAGCCAAAAGGGAATATCAAAGATCCAGAAGTTCCCCATCTCCTGTCACATTTCCTGACTATTTTAGGGTAGAGAATGTGCATCTTTACAGATACCTCAGCAAATTTTAATTTGCAGAGCTAAATTAGATGAGTAGAATGAACTGCAGAGAAAATGTTTCCTAGGAAAATTCCTTAAGGCATTAAAACTTGAGTAATCTCATGGCAGCAGTTTGTGGGTATATCTAGCACCACCCTCTACTTGATATTGTCACTTTCTGTGTGGCCCTCAAGTTGAATGTCACATTCACAATTGTTCTCTATTTTAGGTTTGAGTTAGTCATTCTGTGACATTCTAACACAGCAGAACAAAACTTTCTAATGTATCTGTAGCAGTTAACCAAGGAATGAAATAAAGGTTTAACCAAAACAGAGAAGACTAGTGTATTCATACAGACAGATGGACTATATGTATATTTGTGTTGAAACCAATTAAGGTGAGAAATTCTAAGTCTGTTTCAAATTCTTGAAAGCTTTTCTTAGAGCTCTAATTACTTTCATTGTGGCCCTTGTTGGCTTTCTTCATTTTAAATTGTGCTTTGCCGGCAGTTCTAATTTCTCTATGCATCCCTGCAGTTCCATTTAGTAAAGTGTAGCTTTCCTTATAGATGGGTAACTACCATTGCCTTTGAAATTGCTTAACTTTCCAAATACAGATGAATTCCTAAAATAATTTATGGACTCCTAAAAGCATGTGTTTTATATGTAAATTGCTAATAGAAAGTACTAAAACGCTAGCCAGAGCAGAGCACTTGCCTTGATTTCACTGACATCAGAATATCAGGCAAAAGATACTGTAGCGCAGACTTTATTTCAGCATCTTGATTGTAGCTCGAAGGAAATAAGCTCATTATCATTGTGCCTCCTACAAAGTAAAAAAAGAAACAAGAACACAGTAAGAGTCTCTTTTATAATATTGCATAATAACCATCATTTTTCATCATGACTTTTTAAAAAGTGCAGTTTCAGTTTTTTATAAGGAATGGAATGCCATATGGCTCTATTATTAAGTTTTTCTTGTTCCACTGCGTGGAAAGGATTTTTTTTTTTTAAACCAGCCATTTGCAGTGCTTCTGAGAAAGTATTTTAGAAATACAGGTTGGCAAAATCAGTGATTAGAACTGGAGTCTCTGACCTTGTAGTATGCATCTATTTCAGATTAGGGTTGATAAAACGGAAGTCGTCAGGGTAACCATGACGTTAGAGAATCTCGTAGAGTGAATTTTTTTTCTTCTTAATTTGTTCCTTGTTTGTGTAAGAAGGAAGAGAGGAAAACGTAAGAGGAGAAGTGTTTTTTAGAGAGACTGTCTCCTCTTTTTTAATTCTACCATTTTTAAATGTTTATTCCTGGTCTAGTGGTTATATGTGCTGCACATTTTACCCCTATGATTTAACGTTGTGTGTAGCAAGTTCCCAATAAATACTGCTGAATTATGAAGAAATGAATAACAAAGATCACAGAGATTCTGTCTGTAAAGACCAACTTAAGTTTAAGAATCCTACTGGTATCACCTTTAGATTTACTTCCTTCAGTAAAATTTCAGCTAAAACAAACTACTTGGACTTCTTCAATTACATCTCATTCTTTCCTGCTCCTATCTTTTCCTTTTTTTTTTTATAATGGTGTTCCTTCTAGACACTATAAATCCTACCTTTGCTTCAAGCCCCAGCTTGGAAATTCCACTTTTCCATCAAGATGTGTAGCCACACCACCTTGGTGTTCCTTTTCTTAGCTGCTCAGAGAAGCCAAAGTCTGGGAGCAGTTTTGGCTGGGGGGGTTCTTGATGGCATAATGTGGGTTCTCTGTAGATATCATTTGGGGTTGCATTGCAGGACACAATGACTACAGAATGAAAATATTTCTTCCTGAGGTAGGATCTTCACCAAGATTTTTAAAAATATTTTTTTAATTTTTAATTTTTATATTTCAATAGGTTTTTGGAGAACAGATGGTATATGTTTACATGAATAAGTTCTTTAGTGGTGATTTCTGAGATTTTGGTGTACCCATCAGACGAACAGTGTACCCATCAGATGGACAGTGTACCCAAACCTTATCCCCAAGTCCCCAAAGTCCAAAGTGTCATTCTTTGCCTTTGCGTCCTCACAGCTTAGCTCCCATATATGAGTGAGAACATACGATGTTTGGTTTTCCATTCCTGAGTTACTTCACTTAGAATAATACTCTCCAATTCCATCTAGGTTGCTGTGAATGCCACTATTTCATTCCATTTTATGGCTGAGTAGTATTCCATGGTGTGTCTGTATATATATAACATGTGGTATATATATATATATATATATATATATATATATATATATATATTACTCAGTATTATTCCATGGTGTGTGTGTATCTATCTATCTATCTATCTATCTATCTATCTATCTATCCATGGTGTGTGTGTATACATACACACCATGGAATACTACTGTCTATATATATACACATATATACCACATTTTCTTTATTGTTAATTGATGGACATTTGGGCTGGTTCCATATTTTTGCAATTGCCAATTGTTTTTCAGATTCATTCACGTGGTAGTGCAGTTCAGTTTAATTGCTGAGTAGTACTCTATGGAATGGATAAACCACATTTTCTTTGTCCATTCATCAGTTGATAAATAATTGGATTATTTCCAGTATTGGGCTATTAAAACAATGCTTCTATAAACATCTGTGTGCATTATTTTTGTGGACATATGTTTTCATTTCTTTTGGGTATATACCTAGGCTTGGAATTGCTAGGTTGTATGGGGATGTCTGCCATAATACCAAACTGTTTTCTAGTGTGTGGTAGCATTTGACAATACTATAAACAAAGCATGAGGGTCCCAATTTCTCCTCATTCTCACTAACATCTGTTACAGGATATCTTTTTCAGTAAAGCCATTCTAGTAGGTATAAAGTGGTATCCCATTTTACTTTAATTTGCATTTCCTTAATAACTTGTATTTTTGGCCATCTTTCATGCACTTATTAGCCATTAGGATATCTCCTCAGTGAAATATCTATTCAAGTCTTCTCTCATTCTTTTAATTGGGTTGCTTGTCTTCTAATTATTTAGTTATAAGAGTTCTTACATTCTAGATACAAGTACTTTAATGGATATGTAATTTGCAAATTACAAATTATTTTTTCCAGTTCCAGGTTTATCTATTCATTATCCTAATAATACATTTTGAAATGCAAAAGTTTTCAATTTTGATGAAATTCGTTTATCTATATTCTCGTATAAATCATGCTCTGTTGTCATTTTAACTCTTTGCCTAATAAAAGTTCTCAAAGATTTTCCGTGATGCTTGCTTATAACAGTTTAATAGCTTTGCTCTACATTTAGGTTTATAAGTCATTTTGAGTTATGTTTATGTATGGAACAACATAGGGTCTAAATTCATCCCTAATATTAATAATTTGTGCCTTCTCTTTTTTTGTGTGATCAGTCTTTGTTAATTTTGTTTTTTTATTGATTTCACAATCAAACCAATATTCTCTGGGAAAAAATCTAATGTTTTTATATCCATTTAACCAACTTGGTCTCTAGCCTTTATTGCTTACCTTTTCTCTTTGCTTTGTGTTTTGTTTGTTCTTTTTGTAGTTTCTAATGGTGCAATCTTAGGTTATTGGTTTCTAATTGTTCTATTCTTCTAAGACAGGGTTTTAAAGCCATAGACTTCTCAATAAGCATTGCTTTGTTGTGTCCTGCAAATTTTTATTTGTTGTATTTTTGTTTTTATTTAATTAAAAATTGTCTTACACTACTTGGGATTTCTTCTTTGGCCTATGTGTTATTTAGAATTGTGTTATTTAATTTGCAAATATTTAGAACTTTTCTCATTTTTCCCTATCATTTAATTATAATTTAATTCTGCTGTGATTGAAGAATTTGCATTGTAAATCATTTTGCATTGGGACCTGTATTATGGACTAGCACGTATCTTTCCTGGAGAAAATTTTATATTCACTTGAAAAGACTGTGTTTTTGCTCTTGTTTGTGAAGTGTTCTGCAGATTTCAGGTAGGTCAAGTTGGCCGATGGTGTTAATTTAGCCTTCTTTATTCTTGTTGATTTTCTCTTTTGTTGTTGTGTCAATTATTCAAACTAATGTACTAAAGTCTTTGTTATTGTTGAATTACCTATTTTTTCTCTCAATTATGGCAATTTTTGTTTCATGTATTTTGGACTTCCCTTGTAGATATATATGTGGAAAGTATAGTGGTAATATTATAATAGTTCCCCAAGTAAATAATACGTTATCACTATAAAATGTTCCTCTTTGTCTCTAGTAATTTTTTTAGTATGAAAGTTTATTTCATCTGATATTAGTATAGCCATTCAATTTTTTTATGGTTACAGTTTGTGGGGTATAACTTTTCTTATCCTTTTACTTTCAATCTATTTCTCAAAATGCAATGCACTTTAATAATAAAAATAATAACTAGGAATAGAAGAGAACTTCTTCAACTAGCTACAGAATATCTACAAAAACCCCCATGGCTAAAATCATACTTTATGATGAAACAGTGGATGCTTTCTCTAAGACCAGCAAAAATATTGGCCAGTCTCACCACTTCTGTTCAGTATTATACTGGAGGTTCTAACCAGAGCAATTAGCAAGAAAAAATTTAAAAAGACATAGAGACTGGAAAGAAAGAAGTAAAACTATCTCTGTTTGCAGATGATATTATCTTATGCCTAGAAAATCCTAAGGAATTTACTTAAAAGATATTACACTAATAAACAAGTTTGGCAAGCTTGAAGAATACAAGATCAATGTACAAACATCTGTTGTATTTTTGTACAGTTATAAGAACATTCCAAAAATGAAGTAAAGAAAGCATTTCCATTTACAATAACATCAAGAAATAAAATAGGAATGTATTTAGCAAAAGAAGTTCAAAATTTTCATCTTAACAACTATACAAGGTTGCTGAAGAAAATTTAAGAAGGTCAAAATAATTGAAAAAACATGCCATGTTTGTAGATCTGAATACTTAATATTTTTAGAATAACTATACTTTCTAAATTGAACTACAGGTTCAATGAAATCCCTATCAGAATCTCAGCTGACTTTCATGTAAGTATTGCCCAGCTGATTTAAAAAACTCATATGGAATTGCCACGGACCCAAAATACCCAGAACAATTTTGGCAGAAGAAAACAAAATCGGGGCACTCACACTTGCTGATTTCAAAACTTAGCACAGAGCCAAAATAATGAAGACACTGTAGTACTGGCATAAGTATACAGATCAGTGGAATAGAAGTGAGATTCCAGAAATACACCTGTACATGTATGGTCAACTGTTTTCCAACAAGGTTGCTAAGACTATCCAATTAAAAAAAAAAGTTATTTTTCAAAAAATAGTGCTGAGACAACTGGATATCTATATTCACAAATATACAGTTAGGCTCTAACCACATACAAAAATTAACTCGAATCAAAGAGCAAAACATGTTAGTTAAAATTATATAACTTTAAAAAATCCTTGGGGTTAAATATTCATGACAAATAATTTGACAATGGCTTCTTAGATGTGACACGAAAAGCATGAAAAACAAAAGAAAACAATAGATATATTAGACTTCACTAAAATCTAAAATTTTTGCATAAAAAACACTAAGAACATGAAAAGACAACCCCAAAAAGACAATTATTGCAAATCACATATATAATAAAACATTTATTCTAGACTATACAAATAACTCATAGAATTAATAATAAATAATACCCCAATTAAAAATGGGCAAAGTATCTGATTAGGCATTATACAAATGAAAATATACAAATGGGCAATATGCACATAATAAGATGCTGGACATCCTTGAACATAGGAGAAGAGCAAATAATCACAGTGAGATACCATTTCACACCCATTAGGGTGACTGGAATCAAAAAGTCAGATCATAGCAAATGTGAGTGAACACTGGGAGAAATCAGAATCGTCACACACCACTGATGGCAATGCAAAGTGGTACACCATTTTGGAAAATAATCTGGCAGTACCATAAACAGTTAAACATAGAAGTTATAGCAGTTGTACTCCTAGATATATACCTAAAGGAACTATTGACGTATATGGACACACAAACATGTACATGAATGTTTATAGCAGTATTATTCATAATATCCAAAAGATAGAAACAACTCAAATGCAGATCAACTGATGAATGGTTAAATGTAATGTGGAATGTCCATACAAGTTAAGATTGACCATAAAACTAATGCAGAAGTACATGGTACAAATGTATACTTTCTTCCAAGAGAAACATGGATGAACCTAAAATCATTACTCTAAGTGAAAGAAACTAGTAAAAACAAAAACAAAAACAAAAAACCTCAGATATTATATAAATTTCATTTATATGAAATGTTCAGAATAGGTAAATTTATAGAGATAGAAAGTAGATTAAAATGCTTAGGACTGGGGGGGTGGGTGGGTAGTCTAGGGGATAGGAAGTGATACCTGAAGGGTACATTTCTTTTTGAAGTGATGAAACAACTCTAAAATTAACTACTGTGGTGATGGCTGCACATGTTTGTGAATGTAGAGAATAAAACTGAATAGTAAAAATAGGTGAATTATACATTATTTGAATTATATCTCATAAGGCTGTTAAAAAGTTCTTTATCTTGGTTTAAGAAATTTCCTTGACTATATTTATAATAGCTGCTTTAAAGTCTTTATCTGCTAAATCTGACAATCTGACAATCTGTACCCTACCCACCAAAAGATAGTGTCTATTGGCTATTATTTTCCTATCAGTCACACTTTCCACCTTTTTGCAGGTGTCACTTAATTTTTGTTGAAAAATGATCTTAATACAGAAATTCTGGATTCTAATTTTTTTAATGTATGTATTTCTTTTAAGTTACTTACTTTAACAAAATCTGTGTTGTCTGTTTCCCCCTCAGTGTGCATTCACTAACATTTCAGCTCAAAAAAATTTTTTGTTCTTTTTCATAAATCCAGATTCCAAATGGTCACTCCTGTGTGGTTATAACTCAGCCAGTGATTGAATAGAAATGGTACTGAAACATTTAGACCAATTGAGCCTTCCATCCTCTGTATGAAATCAGTATGTGGACTGGAGAACAAATGCACATCTCAGGGTACTACTTTCTATTGGTTCCTCTTGAATTTCCCTGCGTGTGCGCATGGGTGTTCAGCCAGAGGTTAAGTGATGGCTAGAGGAATTTTTTACCTCTTCTGTGAGTGCACAGAGCCTTGCAAATGAACTCTGCTTTCTAGACCTGTCAGGATATGGGAATGCTTATCGAGACTCACTATGTCTATCCCATTACTTAGCTCTTGCTGTTAAATATCTAGCTAGTCTGTCATTCCATTGCTTGCCCCAATCAGAACTGCAACCTCAGGTTAGCTATGCAGTTGGCCTTCCCTGTTTGTTATTGAGATTGCTACTGTTTATGACCTCATGCCTTAGTGTTGAGTTTTTCTACTTTCTGCTCCAAATCTAGTGAGCACCCCTGCTGGCAGCAAAGCTGCTGGCTCTCTTGACTTGCCCTGCCATTGTAGAACTACTGTGGTGACCAATCTGGGGCAGTGTTAGCAGAGAAATTTGCTCCAAGAAAGCTACAGACTGTCACTGTTTTTGCTGAAGGTTTAGTAGTTTTTCTTGAATAAGTGCTTCTCAGTTTTTCCAAGGCTTTGGTTGAAGTCTTGAATGAAGTCTTGAAATGGTTGTTTGCAATTTTTTTTTTCAGTTGTATTGTTGCTTTTTGAAGAAAGGATTGGCAAGTTCTCTTATTTATGCTAATCACATTTGATTTCTGTAGTCTTGCAGAGAATGGCTATACAAAAAGTTTTTTTGTTTGAGTATCAACTGTTAGCAGCCCAGAGAACAGACGGAAGTTTGTGTTTGTCCTTCCTTTTTTCCCTGCCAACCAGTCTCTAGAAACGGAAGGAGGGCAGTACTCTGATAGGGTATCCCATATTTATGTATTATTTGTTTCTTATACAGTTCTCTAAGTTGCACCTTCTCCACTGGGATTTTGAAGTGAATTTCTGGAATAAAATTCTCACTAGAGACATCTTTGTTACAGACATAAGTAGCAGACAAACTTCAGAATTTCATCACATGCTTTTTTGATTAGCTACTTACACAAGCATTCATGGGGTGGCTGAAGTACATTTAATCTAAAGCCAGTACGGAAAGGAATTAAGTCATGTAGCAACCAACAGTTTTACTGCCTAAATTATTCCTTTATAGCTCTTTTCTTATTCTTCTCCAATGGCACTTTTAACTTTGTGTCTTATCTTAATTTTATCTGTGTGTTTATCTTCTCAGGTTTTGAGCTCCATGAGGCTCTGTCTTATTGCCCCTGCATCCTTTGCATAGTTCCTTGAATATTAAAAACATGCTCAAGAAATACCTATGGGAAATAAGAAAAACATCAAAGTTAGTACTTCAGTATTGTCTTTATCAGAAGTTAATTTCTGTCACTTTCTTTGTTCTCTGTCAGCTAGAATATTATTAGCAAACAGTTTGGTATTATTTAGCAATACAACAAACAATGACATTTGTATTCTCAAGGAAAAGCACTTGTTTTCTAAACGTGGTTGCCATGGCAGTATGGCACAGAGATTTATTAAGACGTGAATTTTCCAGATAAATTTTACCTATCCAGTTTTGGTAAATTTCATGTCAATAAAATGAAAATCTTTTTATGTTTCCTGAAAGTGACGATGAAAGCTAAGCACAAACAAAAAGTTACAAAGGATAATGTTAGTCCAATAACAAGGACTCAGAGATACTGTTTTGCTTTCCTCTCTGATTTTTATTTCAGAGTGTGATCTACTTTACAATTTAGGAAATAATTAATTGAATATGGAAGGCAACTGGAATCTTATATTTCATAGTAAATTATGCTAAATATGAACCATCGTTTTGAGAAACTGCATGACACATGCAATTTGAGCCTGCAAATTTCAAAATGTTTTTTTAAGGGACGATACCAGCATTGGTACAAAATGGCAACATTTAAAATAACAAATTCTAGTAGCAATGCCTTCTGTTACTTCTTTCAGGAAAGAAATGAGGAGGATTGCAGATTTTTGGAGGATTTGTGTAATAAGAATGGTAGCTATCTATGCTATTTTTCAATGCAAAATAAATTGACAATAAAATGATAGCCACATTTTTCTATTTTTGCAAAAGGGATTTTACATTAGATACAATTAATTAGGTTGGCAAAAAAAGATTCTAAATTAAATCTAAATGTCTATTTTCTTAGGAATCTTGTTTTGAAGTGTAAGAGATGGTTCTGAAATTGTAATGTCTGAAATTTGTGAGCTAAGGATCTTTTATTAAATTGCTTTATTTCTTTGACCCTCAGTTTCTGTATAAACTAAGAAAAATAATACTATAATATTTGAACCAATATCTCCTTTTTTAGCAGGCATGGACTTCTGGGGATGCCCAAATAATTGAATTTGGGGCCTTCCTTTAATTTTTCTCTTTAGCTCACTGAGTTTATATAATATTTGTCCGTTTATTTGTCAACAACCACACCTTCAACATCTAGTTCTTTTTTAGGCTATTACTGGCAGTGACCACTAAATGATGTTACCGAAAAAAGGGAATATTTGACAAACCCTGAAGCCCTATTATTATTTTCTGCACTAATTGCCCCTTGTTTCCATATATGGCAAAGTATGAATATTATCAAAGCTGTTTACTTGAGATATCAACAGTTAACAGCATGGAGAACAGATAAAAGCTTTGGAATTTCAACTCTTCCCTTTTCCCTGTTCCACTATTCTCTAGAAATGGAAGAAAGGCAATATAGAGATAATGTATTCCATACTTCTGTATTATCTTTTCCCCTACTTCAGTCTGATACTCACCCAGAATTTACAAGCAGATACAATTTAGCTATTTTAGAACAATTTTTACTCTGCTATGTAGCACTATGCCTTAAAACTCTGAATGATCAGTTAGAGCATAAATGTCTTCATTGGAATCTGTCTTTAAATTTTATTCAATTAGGTCTCAAATCAGAATGAAATTAGAAATTAGATCTAATTAGATTGGAAAAATTAGATAAACGGCACATGAGTTTTCTTTCATTGTATAATAAATCAGCCCAAAATGTAGTTGCTTTAAAAGTACAATCATTCATAAAACTGTGATTCCAAAATAGTGGTATAGAGACAAACTGGCTTCACTCCCCCTCACAGAAAATCAGACACAAACACACAGTGCTGAGATTTTCACCAGCCACAACCTAGAACTCAAATATGAAAATGAGACAGTTCCTGGAGCCACAGAGTAGAAAAACTCTTGAGTAGACAGTAGGATAACCGGGCTTCCTCATCCATGATTGCCCCCTCCCCTTCATCAAACTGGCTCCAAGTATTTGAAAATTTTTTCTCCAATTTATGGTTTCTACACTGGAGAAAGTGAACTTGAAGTGGTCAACCAGCTTCCCCATCTTTGTCCTTTCCCTGGCAGAGCTGTCCTCTCCTTATCCCACAGGAAGTATTGTGACTGCCTAAAGGGGGAAATATCCATAAGGATAGCCTTAGACAAAAGAGGGAGGCAGGACTCCTGTTCTCAGCCTGGAAATTCTTTCCTGTAACTCAGTCAAAGGAGGTGCCTAATTAGACTGGCTGTTCAGCAACACCATGCTGTAAGAAGTATGTTCCGCATGTCTTCTGAACACAAACCCTTATCCAGATGTGCCACACTGCTAGGATAATTCCTTTGGGACTTCTCATGCTTGGGGCAGGCAACATTCTAACCATTTACTAGAGTTGAGGTGAACCTGGGCTTAAGATATCACCTACAGCCAAAAAGAAGGCAGTAACCTAATGACCAAGATTTGCTAAGTAAATATATTCAGTAAAAATCAAAACAAGACAGAGAAAACTAGAAAAACTGGTTAGTTGTTCAATAAAAAGATAAAAATGTAGATGCACAAGAAACAACAGCATTAGGGAACTATGAGCTCCCCAAAAGTATGAAGCTAAAATCCAGTGACTGATTTTAATGAGATGACAATCTGTGAGCTTTCTGACCAAGAATTCAAAATAGCAGTTTTAAGGAAATTCAGTGATCTCCAAGATAATACAGAAAAGCAATTTAGAAATGTATCAAAGAGATTGAAATAATAAAAACCAAATTTAACAGAAATCTTGAAACTGAGAAGTACATTTGCTGAACAGAGGAACTCTTTGGAGGATCTAAACAGCAGAATGAACCAAGTAGAGAATGGAATCAGTGAACTTGAAGATCAGCTGTTTGAAAATAAAAGCCAGAGAAGGAAAAATAAAAAAAAAAAATGAGGACTGCCTACGAGATATATAAAATTACCTCAAAAGACCAAATCTGAGAATTACTGGTTTTCAAGAGGGAGCTGAGCAAGTGGAAGGAGTAGAAAGCTTATTAAAAGTAATAATAAAAGAAAACTTTCTAAAACTTGGAAATATATAAATATATAGCTACAGGAAGGTCTTAGAACACCCAATAGATTCAACCCAAATAAGACTACCCAAAGGTATTCCATGTAACTTATATCGGATAAAATAGACTACAAATCAAAGACTTAAAAAAAAAAAAGACAAAGAAGATTCCTATATAATGCGAAAGGGGTCAATACAGCAAGAAGATGTAACAATGATAAATATCTATGCACCCAACGTAACTGTCAAGTATATAAAGCAAACATTAATAGAGCTAAAGAGAGAGAGAATACAATGATAATATTGGGGGCTTAACACCCCACTCTCAAGAATAGACAGATTATACAGACAAAAAATCAACAAAGAAGCAGCAGAGTTAAACTACACGTTAGATCTAATAGACTAATCAACATTTACAAAACATTTTACCCAACTGCTGCAGAATACTTTTTTTTTCCCTTCAGCACATGGATTGTTCTCTAGAATAGACCATATCATAGGCTTCAAAGCAAATCTGAACAAATTTTTAAACAAACATAGAAATTATTTCAAGTATCTCTTCTGGCCACATGGAATAAAACTAGACATCAATACCAAGAGGAAACTTGGAAAATACACAAACACATGGAAATTGAGCAACATGCTCCTGAATGACCAATGGGTCAAGGAAGAAATTAAGAAGGGAATTAAAATGTTTCTCAAAACAAATGGAAATACAGCATACCAAAATCTATGGGATATGACAAAAGCAGCACTAAGAAGAAAGTTTATAGCAATAAACACCCCTCAAAAAAAGTAGAAATGCTGCAAACGACCTAACAATAAATCTCCAAAAAAGTAGAAAAGCAAAAACAAAGCAAACCTTAAACTAGTAGGAGGGAAAAAAATACCGAAGATCAGACAAGAAGTAAATAAAATTGAGAATAAAAACACAAATACAGAAGATACATAGAATGGAAAGTTGGTTTTTTGAAAAGATAGGTAAAATTGACAAAACTTTAGTTAGACTAAGAAAAAAAAAAAGACTCAAATGAATAAAATCAGAAAAAAGGAGCTGTAACAACTGAGACGTCAGAAATATAAAGACTCATTAGAGACTATTATGAACAACTATATGCCAACAAATTGGAAAACCTATGAGGAATGAATAAATTCCGGGACACATACAACTTGCTAATACTGAATCATGAAGATGTAGAAAAACCTCAACAAACTAATGATGAGTTATGAGATAGGAACTGTAATAAAGTCTTCTGTTAAAAAAGAAGGTCAGGACCTGATGAATTCGCTGTTCAACACAACCACAAAATTGTTTTCTGGTCAGATTTTGCCAAGTAAGTAACCATCAAAGCTTTGCCTTCTAATAATTTCTCACAATACTACTAAAGTTTTCATTCCTTAACAAATTGAAAGTGTGCAGAATTTGAAAAAAAAAAAAAGGTGGGGGGGCTTCATATGCTTGGGAAGAAACTTATTCCCAGGGATAATTGTAGTTAATGATTTCCAATGAAGCATTTTAGGACATTATCTCTAAAGATCACATCTATATTCATTAATAAAATGTCTATACTGATGCTTCTGGAAAAAGTTTTGTTTCTTTTTTTCTTATGTCTGAGGTGTGAAACTGCCACACTAATTTGGTTTTAGAAATTAGTTAAACTGTTGAACTTCTGGTGAAAAAGAAGTATAAAATATCAGAAATTCAGTAAGTGGAATATACTCTTTCCTAAACAGAGACTTACGAGAGCCTCTGGCTTTAGATTATTGACACTTTGCTCTAGCTCCTGCATATCACCTGGGAAATAGCTCAAGCACACTAACACGCTCTTTAAGAATCATGCCCCCTTTGTATTTATTATATTCATGCAGGCTCTGAGCATACAAATTTATATAGCAAGATATCTTGGCCTGAGGAACCAAAACAATATCCAACAGTTTCTGAATTTTAACTAAAGTGTCCTGTGGTTGAGCCACATTTAATTATTAAGAGAAATTACAAAAACAGTGAATGTTTTGTTTTTTGACTTCTGCTATTGTCATCACTGTTTGTTATTCTGTGCAAGATTAATACATTTGAATTTGACCAGCTACTAATCTTCTTCAATGTAAACTTTTCAATTTACAAGCTAAAGAAGTACATTTCTGCAAATGCCATACATAAATAGTATCTTGAAACCTAATCTCTATTTTTATAAATTATGGAGTTTTTAGTACATGCTCTTCACTTCTGGAGTAATAAAGTTAGCACCCCTTAAACATAAGATTATCAAAAAATTCTCAGTAGTTTTTTGTCTACAGCATCAATTTGCCAACACCCCCTCACTCATTAGCAATTTAACATTTCCTATTTGTGCTTCATAAGTAAATTCTAGGAGCTTTATTCACACTTCAAACAAACAATGGATTCTAAACCAAAAATATCCTCAAAAGTGTTTTTTAAAAGTCTTATTTTATGTATTTTTTTAAAGCAGAAAGAAAAATGGTAATTATCCTTGATGTGAGCGAAGACAAATTTTCTTCTAAAAAATTAATATGTAAGATAAAATTAAGCTTAAAATTTCTCATTTCTAAAAATAAAGGTTCTGAGGGCTTCAGGCATTTTGTGACTATAGAATTCAAATAATTAATCACCCATGGTTCTGTTTCTATCCTCTTTTTGCTTTTTTTGTTTCACAATGACTATTTTTTAGCTCGCCTTGTAATTTTTTTTTTTGTCACCAGACATTAAAGATGAAAAATTGTGGAGGAGGATAGAGTACCAGAGGACCTCTTTAATCCTTTTGATCAGGGGTAACTAAACTATGTCTCATGGGCCAAATTTGGCCTCTTGTCTGTTATGTAAATAAAGTTTTATAAAAAACAGCCGATTTATATATTTTTATGACTACTACTGGGGTTCAGTAAAAGAGACCCCAAAATGTGATACTTTGGCATCCTGAATACTTTGAAATAAAAGAAATTATGAAACCTTAGAAGCTCCCTTAGAACCAAGGATGCTCTAATATTCTCTTGCTTCTTTTCTCCCTAAGCACAGGGAAAGACTCTCTCTGGAATTTTCTTAACTGACCTTGGGCATGTCTTCCTCTTCTTCTTTTTTTTCCTAGACAGAGTCTCGCTCTATCACCAGGCTGGAGTGCAGTGGCATGATCTTTATTCACTGCAACCTCTGCCTCCTGATTTCAAGTGATTCTCCTGCCTCAGTCTCCCAAGTAGCTGGGACTACAGGCACGTGCCACCACGCCCAGCTAATTTTTGTATTTTTAGAAGAGACGGGATTTCACCATGTTGACCAGGATGATCTCCATTTCTTGACCTTGTGATTCGCCTGCCTCGGCCTCTCAAAGTGCTGGGGTTACAGGTGTGAGCCACCGCGCCCGGCCCAAGGGCACTTCTTTTAAAAATAAATGCAATTGTCTTAAGACTACCTCTCTAGGAATCTCATCAAATAATCAGGAAAGATTAACCACCAGAGATGAGAAGGGACTCAAAGTCTTCACCATGACCAGATAGACTTTTCATCTGTTCTTCCCAGGGCAGCTTTGAGAGATTACCTGAAAGACTTTACCTGTACAATAAGGAAACCTTTGTTCATGGTGTGGTTATACCCCTCACCTTCTCAAATCTTGCTGGTCCCATTCAGTTTTCTAAGAGAATCACTTACAAGATCATGTCTGCCTCTTCATTTTATTCAATTTCCCTAACAATCATTCAGAACCCCTCATATTGCCTACATTTATCTCATCTCCCTCTCCCCTATGAAGAGAGTATATAAGCCTCAACCATATGGTCCTTCTTCTTTGAGTGTCATATTTGTGGAATTCCCATGTCCATGTGCAAGTTAATAAGTTTGAATGCCTTTTCTGCTATTAATGTCTTGTCAGCTACCTCAGTGAACTTTCAGAGGGTGGGAAAGAAACTTACTCTGCCCCAACACTGCTTTCATACTACAACAGCAGAGTCATGTATCTGCAAGACAGTCCTAAAATATTTACTATCTGGTCCTTTAAAAAAAGTTTTTAAAAGTTTGCTGATTCATGATCTGTACAAAATTGTTTAGACTAAAGGTCTACACCAGAGAGTTTTAAAATTTCTATGTTTATTTAGATACATCATTTTCTTATAGTCAAGTTTTCAGATTAATTGCATTATTGCTTTTAAAGATAAAACGAGAAGAGGGTGGAATTTGTTGTATATGCCCCAAACACCATCTTTTCTTGAGGGTCAGGCACACATTTTATGATAAGTGTGATCACTCTTTCTGCATAACTGGTCTATAATGCAGAGGCATGACTTTAATTAAAATCATTTTAGCAAGTGGTAAGACATAACATTAACAGGTAAGAAAAAGCTTTGGAATACAGTCACAAAATAACATCAAGAAACAAAAAATGTAGATTCACAGTTACAATTTTAGTGGAGGTGTGGGTCTGCCTGAGTAAATGGACTTTTTCACATACTAATAAATACATTAAAATATGACAGATCATTCTCTGTAAAAAGTTAAATTCCAAGGAAATGCCATAGTTCCTGAGAAAATTCGACATAGGTAATTTTTTCATGTGTCTTTTATTTAAGATTTTTGCAAAGGACTGGGTACAGATTGGGTACTTGGGACAAAACAGATCATGAGGATACAAAGATAAATTACCATTATCTACTCTGAGTAATTGACATTGAACAGAGAAAGGATGGAAGTAAAAACTATTTACAGTAATGTAGCTTATGTTCTATTGCAGGTCTGCATCCTGCAGTAGAATCTTATGTAGCCCAGATGACAGAGGGGCCAACAAGCCTGGTATATGCGGAGAGTCTCAAGAGATGTGGGCTTTATACTTGGAAGAAAAGTGGGGTGAAGACCCTATAGATAGAAACACCAATATTAAAAATGAACAGAAATGCAGAAAAGCATGCCAGATGTAGGAAGGAACATGGCATATTTGCAGATTTGTGAGCTAGCAGGCACTCTTAGTGTGTATCCTATTTATATTCAGGCTGGTGGCTCCTTATTGCTAGCACTTACGCTCTGTCTGAAGACCTCTCTGACCATAGGAGCCTGCATAGCCTGTAGGCTGAAAGTGTTGGAGAGGGCAAATGAATGTGCTCTGGAGCTGCTCAAAGTGTGACAGATGGGAGTTAAAAACTAGTATCCCAGTGTCGTTGCTCTTTGGATGGGGTAACTCTGAAGTGTTTTCTACACGGTCACCCAGTAATTGTATGTATCTGAGCCCACAAAAGGAATCACTTATTAGGAAACTCTAATTGACTTACTTAATTTCTTTCTTTCTTTCTTTCTTTCTTTCTTTCTTTCTTTCTTTCTTTCTTTCTTTCTTTCTTTCTTTCTTTCTTTCTTCTTTCTTTCTTTCTTTTCTTTCTTTCTTTTCTTTCTTTCTTTCTTTTTCTTTCTTTTTTTTTTTTTTGAGACAGAGTCTTTCTGTCTTCAGGCTTGAGTGCAGTGGTGCAATCTCGGCTCACTGTGACCTCCACCTCCTGGGTTCTAGTGATTCTTGTGCCTCAGCCTTCCAAGTAGCTAGGATTACAGGTGTGAGCTACCACACTTGGCTAATCTTGTATTTTTAGTAGAGAAGGGGTTTTACCATGTTGGCCAGGATGGTCTCAATCTCTTGACCTCATGATCTGCCAGTCTCAGCCTCCCAAAGTGCTGTGAGCCACTGTGCCCAGCCTTTAATTTCTTCTCTTGACTTTCTCAGTTCCACACTTCCTTACTGGTGCTTTCTTGGACCACTTTCCTGATAAAATTCTTGCCTTCCCATCCTATTCAATGGTCTTCTTCTGGAGGAACGTAACCTAGTGGAAGAGTAAAATGTTGTAACTAGAATTTAGTCATCATGAGAGTATAGCTGAAAATGGTAAGAGAGATGCCTTTAGACTTTCTCCTGTAAGTGATGAGAAGTCATCAGAGGATTCTATGTAGGAAAATGACATGGTCAGTTTGGTGTATTAAAAATAATTCTAGCAATAATAGAATTCAGAGTGATTCCTCATATCTGTAGCTATTGTAATAATTTGGGAAATAAATAATAAGGGCCTATACAAGATATAAGAGATGATATTAAGAGAAGCCACAGACTGAAGGGACTTTGTAGTAGAAGAAATGGCAAATTGTGCTGACTAGGCTGAATGTGGGCAGGGCTGGTTCGAGGGCAACACTTGAAACAAAAATTGGTACTTGGATGGGTAATACCATTAGCCAAGACAAAGAACAGAGATGGGCTGGATTTACTTTTACTTACAAGTAACAAGTAAACTTGTAGGCATCTACTCTAATTAAATAAATATCTTTACTTACTTCACTTTAGAACAAGGAGGAGATGAGCTTTGTTATACTTCTATAGCATCCTCTCTTTTGTCACACTTGTGTGTCTCTTCCCTACCCCAACATCTGTTAATATCTAATTACAAAAACAGGGAGCTATACTCACCTTAGAAAATTAATTTTAATAACTGGGTTATCAAGAAGGGCATCATTTTTTATTGAAAATATGAACCACAAATTAAAAATAATATGTTAACTCTATATAGTAAAAAATCCTAGTCACTTAGTGTTTTATAAGAAAAAAATAAGGCTTTAGCTCTGTGACTCACTTAGCAAACAGTCTGATGTCCACTTGGAAAAGTAGACTACAGGAGGGAACTTACTGGCATCAGAAGGGTTGACTCTATGCCCAGTAATTCAGGAAATAAAACTCTGCTCCCATTAAGATCAGTATAGCTCCCTAGTTTTGTAATTAGACATTAATAGATGTTGGAGTAGGAAAGGCAGCACACAAGTGTGCCAATGGAGAGGATGCTATAGAAGCGAATATAGTATACAATGTTATAAGTGAATATAGTATACTGAAATGGCCTTTTACTTGGGGATAGAATCCATTTTCTCACTTATCCCCAGTGTTTCCCTGTGAATTAGAGGATGAGAATGTTAGGCAAGTTTAAAAAGAGCAGCTTCTAACATATGTGTTGCACAGATGGAGAAACTGGAGCATGGGCATGACATGGATTTCCTGGGGCCTCCAAGATGTGTTAATGGTCATTATTAGAACCCCACTTTCTGAGAGTTAACCCAGTTTATCATAAAAAACTGTATCTTTTTTATGTAGAAAAGATACAATTAAATAAACAAGTATCTTCACTTACTATAAGTGAAGGCAAAGGAACGGCAGTACAGTAAGTGAAGTACTTGTTTAGTAAGTGAAGATACTTGTTTATTTAATTAGAGCAGATGCCTAGAAATCGGTTGGAGTGTTAGAATACTATAACAAGAGGGAGTAAGGGGCTTGTTCGGTGTAAACTTTTCCACACCCCTTCAATTCTGCTAGATTTAGTAGACTGTGACAGACTACTGGCAAATTGATTTCCTCCAATGGCTTCAAGGCTCCCATGATAAATAGTTATCCTTTGACAGCACATATACTTTCAACACACTTAAAACTAAGTCTGTGAACCTTGTCAATTGGGTAAATTGAAATCAATAGTGGCTGGAGAGAGATTCACTGCATGATAGATCAATATACATCTCTCCATTGCAAATAGATGTGGACCATAGAGGGAATTCACTGCATGATAGATCAATATACATCTCTCCATTGCAAATAGATGTGGACCACAGAGGGAAGGAAATTTTATTCCATTCCAGTAGGCTAGGGATTTTCTACAAATTTTATTACTTTGTAAAATGTGCTACACACTTTAGCAAATATTATTCAAGGTCTTCTGGACTGTGGGATTTGTACTGTGCTAAGTGAGCCACAGAGCTAAAGTCCTTTATTTTTTGTCTGTGTTAATTATGATAATAGACACTTAGGTCAAAGGTCCATTTTAAGCATTTAGAAATTCTAGTTGAGAAACTGAATGCCAAATTTAGAATTTCCTGTGAGAAACCAAGGTCAAGAGTGTTGGCTTAAGCTGTAAACATAAACTTCCAAGAGTCACAACCTAAAGATAAAAAAAATTATTAAACAATAATTTATTAAGTGCATGCTGATTTTAAATCATTATACATATTACTTCAGTAGAATACTAAAATTTCTTCATTAGACACACAGTTCCTAACTTTGAAAAGTTTCTTAATTCTTACAACTATATTGCAAGTGATTTAGCATAATAGTGAATGAATTTAAATGCTTTAAACTTGCTTACCTGAATGATCAGTGAGAGTGTGTTTTGCTTCACATATATATTTTTCTTATAAAGCACTAAGTGAATAGGATTTTTTTTTTTGCTATATAGAGGTAACATATCATTTTTAATTTGTGGTTTGTATCTTTTCCATAAAAATTATGCCCTTCTTGATATTCTAGGTGCTAAAGTAATTTTCCTAATGTCACCCAGTTATAAGCCCCTCTTGCTTTGCACACAGTTTTTTCTCTCTCTTTTTAATACTCATAATATTTCCCATTGTATTCAGCCTTCTGTTGCATTAATTATGTATGATTTTGTTCACCAGGATACTGTACATCATCTATTAGAAGAATTTATTTTGTTTATTGTTGAAGTAATTTGCTGAGGATAAAAACGGGCTCTGCCAGTAGTCTTCCAGTTCTAAACCCAGGGGGCTTAGACTTCTATGATTGCTCAGTTCAAAGAATTGTTTCTCATCATGGAAGGCCTCCTAAAGAACCAGATATTCCAGTCCCTTCTTTCTGACTAATGACTTTAAAGGACTAGAGTCCGCCATTTGGATTGTGAAGCCAAATATTACTCATGAGGGAGACACAGACTTTGTGTTTACGGTCTATACCCGTTCCTTTCAGTAGGAGCATCTCCTCCTCCAGGAGATAATTAGCAATTAAAGAAAAGTTTTAACATTTGGGAGGCTGAGGTGGGCAGATTGCCCGAGCTAAGGATTTCGAGACCAGCCTGGACAGCACGGCAAAACCCTGTCTCTACCAAAAATACAAAAATTAGCTGGGCACAGTGGCACATACCTATAATCCCAGTTACTTGGGAGGCTGAGGCACGAGAATTGCTTGAAGCCGGGAGGTGGAGTCTGCAGTGAGTCGACTGCATTCTGTCTTGGGAGACAGAGTGAGACTCTGTCTTAAAGGAAAAAAAAAGTTAGTTTATCTTGACAACTTGGATTCACACATAAGTATTTTACTAGATGGTGGCTTAAGAATTTCATTTAACTTGCAGTGGAAAAATTCATTCTCCTTCAACTCAACAGTAAAATCTGTGAAGGATATGGTTTTCATCATTGACCACTTTTAATAACACATATAACTGTGGTCATTTTATGAAAAAAAACTCTTCTCGATTTATTAATCCAGATTTGTACTTTGAAACTTTAATTCTTAAAACTAAGCCATCCTACTTTTTTCAATTATTAAAAGTTAATTCTAGTAGAGTCCAAGAGTGCTCATAGTCGAGCAACAAAGTATTAAATGTATAAAAATATATAAATACGTTTAGATATGAAGAAAAACTTGTCTTCTAATTCCTCAAAACAGATATCTATAAGGTTGCAAAAACGTAATTTTTAGTATGTTTACTCAACCAAACATATCCTGTATTTCTTCAGTTGAAAATGAGAATAACAAGAATACGAATTCAATTTTTTTGAGGTTTTTTGAGGAATAAATAATGTAAATCCAATAAAGTACTAACCACAGTGCCCAGCATATAATACTCATTTAATAATAGTTTTTTATAATAATGTTGGCTTTCAAATAAGTTAATAGTCCCAGAGTCAGTTATTTACTTCTATATTGCTAAAAACACCTTTCCGGTGAGAGGCTTACAGTCATTCATAGCTATCTTTATACTCCCTTGCACAGACCAAATTTATAAAGCTTGATCAACAACAAATATAATCTCAATTGTATATTTCCTTTTTCCTAAAAAATTCAATTACGTGTTCATCCCATTATATTAATTGCATAATTGTGTTGCCTATTGTTGATGCTAAAAAACGTATGACATTTTTGTATAAGTTATAAATGTTTAAGTTTGGTACCCAAATTTATGAGACTTCAATTTAGTGGAAGACAAATATCATATTAAAAGCAAATATAATACAAAGCAGAGCATAATACATGAGATGAGTGGTGCAAAGTGCTCTGCAAGTTCAGAAGAGGGAGCCATTATATCAGCTGGGGAAACATTTAAGAAATGAGGTGGTGTGTGGGTCCTTTAAGAAGAATTTAGATTTCAACAGGATGAGATAGAGGCAAATGGACTCTCCTATAGGGAGAGAGAAGAGCATGAGGAAAATAAAGGGTGGGCAAGCGCCAGGACCATCATGGAAAACTTGTGGTCCAATTTTGGCCCAGAGGGAGGGAATGGGAACATGAAGATAAAAAGGCAGATGAGAGAGCAGAGCCAAGAATTCCTTAATTGCTAAGAAATTCAAACTTTCTCTCAAGGTGTTAGAGAGTTACTGAAAGAGTAAGAAAGATCCATGATCAGAACAGTGAGGTTGCGAAATCAAGGTGGTTGCTTTGGATGCAATTGTAGCCATCCTTGCAGGAGGCATAAAAGTGCTGAGAGAAGATACTGCCAAGAAGGATATAATGGACAGGGGTCAGAAAGGGCCAAACAACTCCACATGAATAAAGTAAAGAGAAGACCCAAAGATGTAATCCCTCCTGCAGGATTGGGAGAAAAGCAAAGATGTTATCCAAAACAGGGAGATCTCAAAACACATCACACACGCATTTATCTAAGGACGTTTGCACTGGCCCTTCTTTTAGACTGTTTTTTCTCTAGATACTCAAATATGACTCACTTCCTTACCTACTTTAAATCTTTTTAAAAATTTTCACTGTATCAATGAGGTGTATCCTGAGCATCAGATTTAAATTGTATCCTGTACCATTCCCACATCTTGTCCACCATTTCTGATGTTCCTTAATTAGTCCTACTTTTTCTTTCTCTCATGTAAGTTATCACCTTCTAAAATACTAGATAATTTTATTATTCATTCTTTATACTGTTTATTCGCCTTTCCCCTCTCCTATTTTTTTAATTCATGGATGTATCCCAGGTAGCTCAAAGAAGACAGAGTATGTGCTCAATAAATATTTACTGATTGAACAAAGTGTTGTTTATATTGTTTATAATTCTTAAAAGATACATTTTAACAAACAAGAAGCTATTGTTAGGGTGCAGAGAACAAGATCCCATTAGACGGTCTTAGAAGTTCCTCAGCAAAAACATTCTAATCTTTTATTTCTTCTTCCCTTAAGTGCAGGAATAGGCTATCTCTAAAATTTCCTTATCTGACAGAAGAAACTTCTTTTCACACACTGGGATCTGTTAGGGGGTCCTAGGGGTGGGACAGTGGCGGGTAGGGAGGTTTGGGAGGGATAACATGGGGAGAAATGCCAGATATAGGTGACGAGGGGGATGGAGGCAGCAAACCACATTGCCATGTATATACCTATGCAACAATCCTGCATGATCTGCACATGTACCCCAGAACCTAAAGTACAATAAAAAAAATATATATAAAAGAAATGTAATAACAGAAAAAGAAGAGAACGTTAATAAAGTAACTATATTTAGGAGAAAAAAAAGGCAGTTGTCTTAAGACCCCCTCCCTAGGACTATCATAAAATAGCCAAAAAAGATTAACCACTGGAGAAGAGAAAAGACTAAAAGCCATCACCATGCTGAGAGAGACTTTTCATCTGTTCTTCTGAGGGCGGCTGCAAGAGATTATCTGAGAGACTTTATCTATATAATAAGAAAACCTTTTTTCACAGTATAGCTCTGCCCCTCACCTTCCCATAACTTGCTGGTCCCATTCAATTTCCTAAGAGACTCATTTACAAGATAATACCTGCCTCTTGGATTTATTAAGTTTCACTAAAAATCATTTAGAACCCCCTCAAATTATATGATGGTGGTCTTATAACATTATAATGGAGCTGAAAAATTCCTATCACCTAGTAATGTCATAGGCATCTTACCATTGTAGATCAATTGCTTTGTTATTTTATAAATTTAATGTAGCCTAGGTGTACAATGTTTATTAAGCCTTGTGTAGAGTAATGTCCTAGGCCTTCACATTCACTCACCACTTACTCACGAACTCACCCAGAGCAACTTCCAGTCCTCCAGGCTCCATTCATTGTAAGTGCCCTGTGTCTATATCATTTTTTAAATCTTTTAGACTGTATTTTTACTGTGCTTTTTCTATGCTTAGATACGTTTAGATACACAAATACTTACCATTGTGTTATAATTGCCTGCACTATTGAGTATTACAGTAACATGCTGTAAATGTTTGTAGCTGAGGAACAACAGGCTATACCATATAGCCTAGATGTACTAGGCTATATCATTTAGATTTCTGTATGCATACTCTATAATGTTCACACAACAATGAGATCTAACAATGCATTTTCAGGATGTATCCCTGTCGTTAAGTAATGTATGACTGTACCTTCTTTTATTAAGAAGTCAGGTTTATTGAAATATAATTTATATACAGTTAATCTTTCAACCTACTCAGTTCAGTAAGTTTTGACAAAAGCGTATAATCATGTAATCGCCACAACAATCAAGAAATAATTTTTACAAATTAAGAATGCTCATTTAAGTCCACCAAAATCCCAAGTGATTTAATTACCTTACAAAGTTTTTTCCCTTTGCAATAAAGTCCCTATCTCTGTCTCTGGCCCTTGGCATTCTCTGATCTGTTTTCTGTCCCCATAATTTTGCATTTTCTGTTATTTTAAGTACAAGAGATAATGCAGTGTGTAATCTTACGTGTCTGGCTTCTTTTATTCAATGTTTTGGTGAGTCTTTCTTGTTATGACATGTACTAGTGATTCATTTCTTTTAATTGCCGGGTAATACAATAGGCATTTGAATGTCCTTGTCTGCTAATTTCATCATCTCTCTGATTCCCAAACCTCTTTTTATTGACTGATTATTTTTTCCTGGTAATGGGTCACATATTCCTTCTTTTTTTGCATGACTGGTAATTTCCAAATGGGTCTCAGACACTGTAAATGTTGTCCATATGTATAATGTGTTGTATTTACTTAGATAGAGAATATTGAACTTTTGTCCTGAAGGGGATTACAGTTCTGGCATAGCAGTTTCATAATTTTAAGGTCAGTTTTAAAACCTTTTTAAGGACATACATGTTGTAGTCTTTACACTAGGGCTCATTTAGCTCCCCTATTATGTTACTGATGTTCAGAGTCTCTACTTTAAGCTCCATGTATTCAGCAAAGTCTCTCCATTCTGGCTTGTGTGGACTTGGATGATTCTAAGCTGGTGTGAGCCTTTGGAATTGCTTGTTTTCCTGAAAATTGTTCTTCACCTGCCTATTTTACCCTCTGAGTGAACAACTTAGTATTTGGCCAAAGACTTCAAAGGTCCACAAATGTGTGGAGATTTTTCACTGCGTAGTTCTTTTTTCTTATTACTCTGTCCTGTAAGTTCCCATCATCTTAGCATCTCTGTCTCCTCTACTCACTGAGAAACCATCAGGTTCTCTTTGCATCCCACTTCCTTGGTCTAAAAATTGCTTAGAAGTAGAAATATGGGGTAATCAAAAGAATGATTTCATTTTTTCTCTTTCTTTTAGGGATTTTAGTTAAGTAGTACTTATTGTTTAATGGCTGCAAAGAGTGATTTCATATGCATTTGTCCAGTTTTCCAGTTGCTGATGGCGGGAGACACCCCTCATGACCTGCCACAGAAGTCCTTTATGATGGTTTTTAATAAGCAGAATTTCTTATTTTTAATTTAGTTGTTATCCCTCATTTTCTTCATGATTTTGCTTCTTATGTCATATATAAGATATTCTATTTTCTTCTAAAGGTTTTAAAGTTTTGTCTTTCATGTTTATGGGCCTATCACTCTAATATTGATTTCTATGTGATGTATCAATTCCTTATTTCTTCCCTATGGATTACCAATTATCCTACCACTATTTCTTGAACAGTCAATCCTTTACTTGCTATTCTGCAATGCTGGCTTGGCCATGTATCAGATTTCTCTGTGTGTGTGTGTGTGTGTGTGTGTGTGTGTCTACTTCTTAACTTACCAGTCCGTTGCATTTGTTTCTGTATCTACTGATCTATCCTATTCCTTCACCACATTGACTTAATTACTGTAATTTTGTATTGAAGTCTTGAATCATGTAGGGGAAGTCATTTTGTTCTTTTTCATCAGTGTCTTAGAAATGATTTAATCTTTATTCTTCCACATTTTAGAATTATTATCAAATTCCATAAAATATAGTGTTGAAATCCCATTTGACATTGCATTTTGGGTACATTGCTTTTTTTTTTTTTAACTAATTTTTATATCAATAAACATGATATGTTTTGCCATATATCTAACTCTTCTGTAATTTTTTTTCAGTTACATACAGGTCTTGTATGTGTTTTGTTTGATTATTCCTGGGTATGCATCTCTTTGTTGCAACTAAAAATTACATCATTTAAAATTTATTTTCCAGTTGTTTTCAGCTAATACACAAAATATTCATTATGCTTTTTATCCTATATGCAGAAACCTTGCACTTATTAATTCTAATATTTTATGTTTACTTTTTCTAAACTTCCTATAGACAATTATATCATTTTTAAAGTGATTACAGCTTTGTGTCTGCATTGCCAATTCTTATAAAGGTTTTTCTTATTTCATTTCTAGAACTTCTAGTATAGTTTGGTAGTGAAGTTTTGATAGTGGACATCCTTGCATTCCTCATACTTTTAAAGGAAATGTTCTTTTTTCTTTTCTTTTCTTTTTTTTTTTTTTGTTTGAGGTGGAGTTTCACTCTTGTTGCCCAGGCTGGAGTGCAATGGCACGATCTTGGCTCGCTGCAACCTCCACCTCCCAGTTTCAAGCAAGTCTCCTGCCTCAGCCTCCCGAGTAGCTGGGATTACAGGCATGGGCCACCATGCCTGCCTAATTTTTGTAGTTTTTTTTAGTAGAGATGGGGTTTCACCGTGTTGGCCAAGCTGGTCTCGAACTCCTGACCTCATCCACCCACTACTGTCTCCCAAAGTGTTGGGATTACAGGCGTGAGCCACTGTACCCAGCCTAAAGGAATGTTCTTAAGACTCAACACTGAGTTTAAAATTTGTTGTAGAATTTTCATTTTTATTGAAGCATAACATATATTAAGAAAAGTTCCTAAGTGATAATTGAATAGGTTGATAATATTTACAATGTGAACGCATAATTGAAACTATCACTATTTGTAATTATTAATTTTGTTTCTGATTCCAGAAATTGTTGATTACATCAAGTTCATGAATATATTCTTCTAAAAGCTTTATTATTTTACTTATTACAAACAGACTCACAATCTTTTTTACATTAACTCGTTATGGTGTGATGTACAGTTTATTTACATTTTTTTCCACATAAACATATAAATTATCCAGCATCATTTTTTGAAAAGACCCTATTCTTTCCCTACTATCTGCTCTGTCAATTTTTGCCATATTTCAAGTGGTCATGTATTTGTGGATCTGTTTCTGGACTCTTCATTCTGTTCCATTGATTCATTTGTCATTTCGCTTGGACACTATATTGTAATTACTACAACTTTGTGACAAGTTTTAATATCCTCTAGAATACTTCTTTGAGCTTCTCCCTCCAGCCCCCAGATAATCTTGGCTATTCTTGCCTTTTTCAGAGGTTGTCAGTTCCACAAGTATCTATGCTAGCGTTTTGATGGGAATTTTCCTGAATTTATGAGGCAATTTGGAGAAAATTGATTTTCACAGATTGCTATTATGAATAGTGCTGCGATGAACATACTGGTGCATGTTTCTTCTTGGTAGAATAACTTGTTTTCCTTTGAATATATACCCAGTAATGGTATTGCTGGATCGAATGGTAGTTCTATTTTAAGTTCTTTGAGAAATCCGCAAACTGTGTTCCACAGAGGCTGACCTAATTTACATTCCCATCAGTAGGGTATAAGAGTTCCCTTTTTTCTACAATCTCATCAGCATCTGTTATTGTTTGACTTTCAAATAATAGCCATTCTGACTCATAGGAGATGTCTCATTGTGGTTTTCATTTCCATCTCTATAATGATTAGCAACATTGAGCATCTTTTCATATATTTGTTGGCTGCATGAAAGTCTTCTTTTGAGAAGTGTCTGTTCTTATCCTTTGCCCATTTTAAAGAAGAGATTGTTTCTTTCTTGTTGATTTAAGTTCCTTATAGATTTTGGATATTATACCTTTGTCAGATGCATTGTTTGTCAATATTTTCTTTTATTCTTTAGGCTGTCTACTCTGTTGATAGTTTATTTTGTTGTACAGAAGCGCTTTAGCATAATTAGATCCCACTTGTCAATTTTTGTTTTTGCTGCAATTGCCCATGGAAACTTAGTCTTAAATTCTTTGCCCAGGCCAATGTCCTGAATGGTATTTCCTATGTTTTTTTTTCCCAGAATTTTTATAGTTTGAGGTCTGACATTTAAATCTTTAATCCATCTTCAGTTAATTTTTGTATGTGGTGAGAGGAAGGAGTCCAGTTTTACTCTTCTGCATATGGCTAGCCAGTTATCCCAGTGTACCACTACCACTCACTATGTACAAAATTGAGAGTCTTTTTCCCACTGCTTGGTATTGTTGTCTTTGTTGAAGATCAGATGGTTGTAGGTGTGGAACTTTATTTCTGAGTTCTCTGTTATTAGATTATTTTAGATTGTTCTTTGCCTGCAATCATATAATTTACAAACGATGACAGTTTTATTGCTTTCTTTCTGATCTTATACTTTTCTTGCTTTAATGTGTTGATTAGGTCTTCCAATAAAATGTGTCATTACTAATCTCAGTAAAAAGCTTTCAATATTTCATCATTAAATATTGGATAAGCATTTTGTATATGTTTTATATCTAAGGTTGTTTACTTTTATTCCATGCTTCTGTAACATAACACATTGAATTTTATCAAGTACTTTATACATTTATGGAGATATTTAACTTTTCTTGCTTGTGTTGTCAATGTGTGTTATCTGATTGAATTTTCAATGTTAAACCAAACTTATTTGTTATGGTAATGTGTATATGTAATTTATTTATGCATTTGAGGAAGTTTTTAATCAGTGTTCCTGCCTTGATGTGACTTTATTTGTATTTATCCTGCTGGGTTTGAATCATGTTTCTGGAATCCTTACCTTCATGTCTTTTATCAGTTTGGAGAAAATCTTTTTATTATCACTTCATACATTCTTTTCCACATATTCTCCTTTCTTCTTGTGCTTTAGTAATACATGTTAGACTTTTTATCGTGTCTCATTGATCTCGCATTCTTCATTGTTTCTCTCATATTTTGTGTTCTAGTGCTTCAGACTTAACATTTTCTTCTGACTTTCTTCTCTCTATCACTTACTGTCTCCTGTTTTTATTCTGTAGTAGAACCCAACCATTTGGTCATAATATCTGCTATTGAATTTTATAACACTTGAATTTCAATTTTTCTTTTATAGTTATTTGCTAAAATTTTTTATTCACAGCTTCTTGATTACATTGATAACAGTTTTTATAAAATGTATTTCTCTTAAAAAACTAGGTTCTGTATGATTTTTTTTTGCAGATTTGTTTTTTCCTTTTAATTTTCTGAGTTACAATTATTTTATAATTGTGGTTATTTCTGATTGAATACTGGGCATTTGTATGAAAACTTTTAGGATGATTTGGACCTCTGACTCATGTTATCTTTTTCTAAAGAGCATTTACTTCTATTTCTGATCAGTACGTAGAGAGGTAAACCACCTAATTCAGAGATTCGGCTTTTTTGTAAATGCTGGTCTACTTTTTGGGTGTAGTCTTTCCACAATTTAAAATTAAAGTCAGAGATGTTTACAAGAAACCCTTTTTGGATGTCCTAAAACCAATTTTTTGTCTCTCCAGCCCATGAAATTTAAAAAGCTCTGTTCAGATTCTCAGTAACTCTGCAGGGACTTTCATATGTACAATTGCTTCAAGGGGAATAACCGAGCCACACATCTGGCCTGCCTAAGTGGTATTTATTTCCTCTTGAATTTTAGCCCCTCATATTCTTACTGCCTTTTTAGCTTTTTGTTACTTTTAAACAGATGTTTGTAAATATTGTTTTCATCATTTTTAGTTATTTTTATCATAAGGATTAGTTTGAAAGAAGCGTATCTACCAGATATTCCATTAACATGCTGCAGGTTTTTAATTTCATTGAGGTCTTTAATTTTATTGTAACATTTTCTTCTCTTTCTCCCTCTCTCTCTCCCTCTCTCTCTCTCTCTCTCTCTCTGTGTGTGTGTGTGTGTGTGTGTGTGTCTGTGTGTGTGTGTGTGTGTGTGCGCGTGTGTAGGTAGACTTAAAAGATATTGTGGATTAAGTTCCAGACCACAGCAATAAAAGTGAATATTGCAATAAAGTAAGTCACACAATATTTTTGTTTTTCTAGTACATATAAAAGTCGTGTTTACACTGTAGTCTATTAGGTGCGCAATAGCATTAACTCTTAAAAATGTGTATACATTAATTAAAAATATTGCTAAAAATGCTAATGATCATTTGAGCCTTAATCGATCATAATCTTTTTGCTGGTGGAGGGTCATGTCTTGATGTTAATGGGTGCTGACTGATCAGGGTGATGGTTGATAAAAGTTGGAGGCCTGTGGCAATTTTCTTAAAATTAGACAACAGTGAAGTTTGCCACATCAATTGAGCCTTTCTTTCACAAAAGATTTATCGGTAGCATGTGATGCTGTTTGGTAGCATTTTACCCACAGTAGAACTTTCAAAATTTAAGTCTATTCTCTCAAACCCTGCCACTGTTATATTAAATATGTTGATGTATTATTCTAAGTCCTTTGTTGTCATTTCCACAGTATTTACAGATTCTTCACCAGTTTTAGATTCCATCTTAAGAAAACACTTTTTTGCTCATCCATAAGAAGCAACTCCTCATCTGTTCAATTTTTATCTTGAGATTGCAGAAATTCAGTCAGATCCTCAGGCTCCACCTCTAATTCTAGCTTTTTTCTATTTCTATTACCTCTGCAGTTATTTTCTCCACTAAAGTCTTGAATCTCAAAGCTATCCCTGGGGGTTGGAATAAACTTTCCAAACTCCTGTTAATGTTGATATCTTAACCTTCTCTCACAATCTCAAATGTTCTTAGTGGCATGTAGAATGGTGATTTTTTTTCCAAAAGTTTTCAATTTACTTTGTTCAGATCCATCAGAGGAATCCATCTATGGTAGCTATAGCCTTACAAAATGTATTTCTTTTTTTTTTTAATTTTTATTGTATTTTAGGTTTTGGGGTACATGTGAAGAATATGCAAGATTGTTGCATAGGTACACACGTGGCAGTGTGGTTTGCTGCTTTCCTCCCCTTCACCTATATCTGGCATTTCTTCCCATGCTATCTCTCCCCACCTCCCCACCTCCCACTGTCCCTCCCCTATTTCCCCCCCACAAACCCCTGTGTGTAGTGCTCACCTCCATATCATGTGTTCTTATTGTTAATAACCCACCAATAAGTGAGAACATGCGGTGTTTGATTTTCAATGCTGCTTGTGTGGAACATTGACCGCGCATTCCAGGTTGCATTTCCCACCTGCAGACTCTGCTTGCCTATTTATAGAAGTACCTCTAACACAGGGCAAAGGTGGCATTTCCCCAGATCTCAACCTCAGAACGCTGCTATCTAAGCTTCATAAAGGTACATGCACAGCTTCTCAAGCACCAGCATCTGTATGCAAGCTCAGGGCGGTGCCAATCCCTGGGAAAACACAGGAATGCTGCTTGGTGCTCCTACAAATAAGAGGACATGTGATGCTTGTCGTCTTGTGTCTGGCTTATTTCACTTAACAATGACCTCTACTGTCATCCATCGTGTTGCAAATGACAGGATCTCATCTTTTTGATGGCAGCATAGTACTCCATTGTGTATACCTACCACATTTTCTTTATCCATTCATCTGTTGATAGGTGCTTAGGTTGTTTCCAAGTGTATGTGTTTTAAAACCACTACACTATCCAGTAAATGTGGCCAATAATACCACTTCCCATAGAATAGAAGCACCACAGTTCATTTTGCCTGATTTCTTAGTTACTCCAGTTTTTTGGCCGTTATACATAATGGTGAAGGGAACATCTCTGTGCATAGTTTTTTCTTTTCTTCTGCTATTTGCAGGGTCTGCCAAAAAAGGAGATTGCAGGATCAAAGGATAGGAACGTTTTAATCCACTCTCCAGTTTTCAAGTATCTTTGAAGACGTGTTGAGAAGCCTCCCAGGCTGAATCACACTTTCCACACCTTGGCTGTGTGTGTCCACAGGCTGTGTGTGTATTTTGGGGTCTGGACTGAATGTCATTTTTGCTTGCTTACATTTTCCCTTCACAATGCCTAATCAAAATGCTTTTGCTTGAGCACAGATAGGTTCACAGCCTAAAAACAGCTCCCATATGCTGCAGGACGAGGAGGTTACCTTTTTGTGAAATTCTGATACGTCCAACTGGGGATGGGACAAAGCAGAGAGGACATGGAGGGACCCTGATCTGCAGGCAGTCGCTGGAGTTACAGGCCCACACTCACTGAGTAATGTTTCTCGGCCTTTTAGAAATGTAAACCCATGTTTCCTTCAAAGCTTGCTTCTTTGATCTTCTGGATGAGCCCAGAAGTCACATTATTTTGTGTAGTATTTGAATACGATCTTCTCGAGTCATCTCTTTTTTCTTCCCTCCAGGGCTCCTTAGCTGGAGATTGGGCTGTGCTCTGCTCATAAGCCCTGTGTCTCCAAGACCAAGAAGAGACCTGGAGCTATGCCTATCATTTCAATGATTATTATTGCAGTGAGCCTCCCTGGACCTAAATTATCTAGATAATTGCTTCTAGAATTGGCTTCTCTTTACTGTCTATGGATTTGAAGTCATGTGACACGTGAACTTTGGAAGGGCTAGATACTTTTTATTTTATTTTTTAGAAAGAGAGTGAAAGAAAAAAAAAAGAATGTAAGAGAGAAAGAAGAAAAAGAGGGAGAGAGAACGGGATTCTTGTTCTATTGCCCAGGCTAGAATGTAGTCTAAAAATGGGTATTAAAAACCTCTTTTATGCCAATAATTGTGCTTAACAATGGAGACAGGAAGGAATAAGGGATGAAAATAACAAGCAGCCAACCAATATTTTATTTCAACCTGTGAAATGCTATGCAATTGCTGAGGAGTGATTTACTTCCAATTATGTGGTCACTTTTAAAATAGGTATAATGTGATACTGAGAAAAATGTATGTTTTGTGGATTTTGGGTGGAGAGTTCTGTAAATATTTGTTAAGTTTACTTGTTCCAGGTCTGAGTTCAAGTCCTGGATATCCTTGTTAATTTTCTATCTCATTGATCTGTCTAATACTGACAATATAATGTTAAAGTCTCCCACTA
>CAUYLG010007030.1:0-20878 GCA_963573385.1 Cacajao melanocephalus | reverse complement strand
AATGTAGTGAGACCCTGTTTCTATATAAAAATATTTTTTAAAAAATTTAAAAAGGAAATCAGAGAAATGCAAAGTAAAACCATAATGAAGCACCATTATACACCCACCGGACTGGCAATAAACAAATAAATAAAAGACTGAATGAATGAATGAGTGAATGAAGAAATGAAGTTAACAACATTAAATGTGATGGGGAGGTGGAATTTCAACGTAGTTCAAACATTGTGAAGAACAAATTGGTGTTGGCCAGTAAATTAAAGATGCATGTACAATCCTGTTGAACAATTCGACTCCCTGGTGTCCACCCTACAGAAAACCTGTAGCTATGGGCATGAATATATGTAATGACATCACTTTTCATAGCAAAACAAACTCAAAACAAACAAACAGATGTAAGTGCAGAATAAGTAAATCATAGTTTATTTGTACAAAATGATGCTGTGTAGTGGTGAAAACGTGCTCTATCTGTATGACCAATGTGGATGACCCTTAGTGAGTTAGGAAAATTGCAGGAAGAAATTCGTACATTTGAATTGTTTTTAGACAAGGTTCAAAACCATACAAAACAAAACAACATATCATGCTAAAATGCTGTTTAGGAATACTTTTTCCGTAGTGAAAGTATAAAAACATAAAAGAGAATGATTAATATAATAAGATGATGACACCTGGAAGAAATGTTTTGGGAGAATGAAGTTGAAAATAACACAGAAGTTTGCAACAGTTTTTGGTAATAATCTGTTTCTTAAGGTTGAAGTTGGATATGAGGGTATTTATTTTATAACTATTCTATATTTTCAACATATATTCTATGTTATATATAATTAAATATTTTAGTTTTTAAAAGAATAGAAGTTGGGAGTGGTGGCTCCTGCCTGTAATCCCAGCACTTTGGGAGGCTGAGGTGGGAGGATTGCGGGAACCCAGGAATTGGAAGCTGTGGCTGCAGTGAGCTATGATCTTGACTGTGACACTGTACTCCAGCCCAGGCAACAAAGAAAGACCTTGTCTCAAAAAAACAAAACAAACCAAAAAAACAAACAAACAAAAAGAAAAACAAGAAAGTTGGGCCCAAAATAGCATGATAGCGTATAACATAGTTATAATGGTTATACAGCTACTAACAGAGTTAGAGCTAGATATTCTGATTCGAATCTGATATTCTTTTCATTATCCCCAACTGCTTTATCTTGAAGAATGTCAGTGTATTGTGGGAGCTGACTCTGAAGACTGTTGAGAGAGTACCACATAGAGAAAGTCCTCCTCTACCAGTTCAGAGCTGGTGAAGGAGGAGGACCGTGTAAGTTCCCTTGCTTTCACATTTAATGTGGGCATTTTGGCTAAGAAGGGCGATTCCCAAAAGCCAATGACATTATCCTGCCAGGGACCCAGAAGATCTAAACATAAATGTGATGAAACCTCCCCGTGTGGCTTTTCCTTCCACGGGACTTTCTAGCGAAGTACAAAAATAACATCAAGGATTAAACTTCTTCCCAAATGGCCAAGTCCAGCTCCATTTAGTGCCTGGCTAAATGCCTTCTAATGATCCTGTTCTTATCATTCAGCTAAACACAAAACATATTGGTCAGGCAGCTTTCCCTTTTAAACCTACATGAATCTCAAGAAAAATATAATGTCTGCTCTTGATTAATTTACATTCATCTTTTCAAAATTTTGTGTTGTAAGAATTATTATTATTTTGCTGGGGAAACCTCAAGAAACTTGCTTTTTAAACTTTTCAGGAGTAGAAATTTAGGTTTTACACTGGGAAATAGCTTTTAAACAATGCAAAACTCAGAAAATCATTGCGTTGGGTCACTGTTGTAAAACCTCACACCTAGAATGACTCCAGTATTGTCACATGACATTCTTAATGTTCACTACCAACCCACTCAGGGAAGTCACGTGGCCAATGCTTCATTACTGACATACAGGGCAAGGCATTGTAGACGCATAATCGACTCCAGTAGATTCAACTAGACAAGCCATGGTCACGACCACAAAACTGCATCTCTTTGGTGTCATTCTCACTTTTATTTATTTACTGATTGTGAGACAGGCTCTGTTGCCCAGGCTAGAGTGCAGTAGCTCCATCACTCCTCACTGCAGCCTCGACCTCCTGGGTTCTAGTGATCTTCCCACCTCAGCCTTACAAGTAGCTGGAACTACAGGCACACACACCACCACATCCAGCTAATTTTTCTTTTTATTTTTTTTTAGAGATAGGGTCTCACTATATTGCCCCGGCTAGTCTCAAATATCTAGGCTCAAGCAATCTTCCTGCCTCAGGCTCTCAAAATGTTAGGATTACAGGCGTGAGGCACTGTGCCTGGCCAGTCCCCACTTTTAAAGCCACATATTTCCACTGGATGTCTTATAATCATCATAAATTAAAGTCTTTAAAAATTTTTTTCGATTATTTTTAAAGAAATTATTTAATATATGAAGTCTAGGTAAGACATGCATTTGGCGAACAATTTACAAAGTTCAACAAGGTATCTAATGAGAAGTTTATGCTTTCCTCCCATTCCTGACCCCATCAATTCCTCTCACCAAAACCAACCCGTGGTCATTGGCTGCTTCTGGTGAATGTTTATGGAGAATATTTCCAGATTGGCCATGGGGCAAGACTTCTAAAGCTTACATTTGACTTTTCTTCTCACCCTCTTCAGGAAGAAAATAAAAAGTTTAAAAATTGCGGCTGGGTGTGGTGGCTCACACCTATAATCCCAGCACTTTGGGAGGCTGAGACGAGTGAATTACCTGAGGTCAGGAGTTTGAGACGAGCCTGGCTAACATGGTGAAATCCTGTTTCTACTAAAAATATGAAAATTAGCTGGGTGTGTTGGTGGGCACCTGTAATCCCAGCAACTTGGAAGGCTGAGGCAGGAGAATCGCTTGAATCGGGAGATGGAGGTTGCAGTGAGCCAAGATCACACCACTGCATTCCAGCCTGGGCAACACATCAATACTCCAACTAAAAAAAAAAAAAAAAAAAAAAAAAAAAAAGAAGCAGCAAAATGAAACCTAAGGCCAGCAAACTGGGCAACACAGAAAGTAGACAGGTACAGAGAAACTTGTACGTGTAGTCAGGGGAGAAAGATAAACCGACAGCTAATGTCTCAATAGCAACCATGGAAACCAGAAACTATTGTACTGGTATATTAAACATCTAAAAGAATATAGCTGCTAGCAAAAATATTCTTCAGGAATTGAGGAGAAATAAGGCAATGTTTAGATGGGAGAGTTTACCAACAGCAGACACTCACTAAAGGAAGTTCCAAAGGATGTACTGAAGGAATTTCTAAAGGTATGAAGACAAACTTTAGAAGCATTAACATGAGGCCTGGCGTGGTGGCTCACACCTGTAATCCTACCACTTTGAGAGGCCAAGGTGGGCAGATTGCCTGAGCTCAGGAGTTCGAGACCAGCCTGGGCAATGTGGCAAAACCTCATCTTTACTAAAAATACAAAAAATTAGCTGGGCGTGGTGGTGCACACCTATAACCTTAGCTACTTGGGAGACTGAGGCGTAGAGAATTGCTTGAACTAGGGAGGTGGAGGTTGCAGTGAGCCGAGATTACACCATTGCACTCCAGCCTGGGTGACAGAATGACTGCAAAAAAAAAAAAAAAAAAAAAAAAAAAGAAAAGAGAAAAGAAAGAAGAAGAAGAAAAAGCATTAGCATGGGAGGGAGGGAGGGGAGGCTGAGTCCTGGAAGCAGAGCTCTACACGGGAACTGGTTCCCTTGCAGCCATTTTCTGCCCAACTAAACAGCTGATGAAACATGGGAGCCAGCCAGAGCTGCACTGGAGGTGAATGGAGACCACTGCATGACACGTGCTTCTGCACTGGGAATTTCTGAAGACTGCACTGCAGGAGTCATTATTTTATACAGCCTCATGGTGACAGTGAGGATGGCATGAATGGTCATGAAGATACAAATGGTTCAAAAGAAAGTTGCAGAGAACAAGATATACATTGTTTTACCGCATGTGTCACAAGGATAATGAAACATGCCATATCTCAAATGGGAAAGGCCCAAGAGAGTGTTCAAGAATGCGTATGTGCATTTATCAGCTTTGTAACATCCGAGGCAAGTGACCGAGACTAAGAGAATTGGAAATGACCAGTAGAGAGGATCTTCTCCTTGCCGTGTCTACCGTAGGCTTCGACAGTTATGTGGAACCTCTGAAATTATCCCTTCAGAAACTCAGAGAGGCTAGGAGAGAAGGGAATTAGTGAAGAAGTCAGAGCTACAGAACAGGCATTTGCTAGCCAGTCACCAGCCGGCTTCATACCCTCAGCTGGACAACAGCAAATGTTATGGTTTGTGCACCACCATAGTAATACATTTCTGGTGTTCAACAAATTCTGTTTCCATGGTCTAAAGAAATGATGGGATGGGGAGTGTAGGAAAGGGAGAGTCTGTATGATTCTGGAACAGAAATATCAGAAGATAATGACTGGTGAAAAGGTGTCCCTTTGTATATTAAGTAGCTGTAATGCTGCTTCCTGATGTTTGACTAGTTGAGGTGTTAATTCTGACTAGGGAATCTTTTTCATAAATAATATTTGTTTATTTATATATTGAGACAGGGTCTTACTCTGTTCCCAGGCTTCAATGATGTGACCTTGGCTCACTGCAGCTTTGAGGTGCATCCTCCCATCTCAGCATCCAGAGTAGTTGGGACCACAGGCACTCACCGCCACACCCATCTAATGTTTGTATTTTTTTTGTAGAGATTGGGTTTTGCTACGTTGCCCAGGCTAGTCTCAAATTCCTGGACTCAAGCAATCCTGCCTCGGTCTCCCTAAGTGCTGGGATTACAGGCATGAGCTACTGCACCTGGCAATGATTTTTTTAAATTTTACTTTGGATTTTAAAGGTATAAAATATTTTTATTTCCTAGGAGAGTTTATTGCTCTGTAAGATTCCTGTATGCATTGTATATTGCAATTTATTACTGTCAGACATTTGTAGACAGTGTCTTATTTTCATTTTGAGTCATGCCACTTTTGTAATTCAGGAAGCAGCTGGGTTAATCCATAAAGTCAGCCTTTTTAATAAAATATAAAGGTAGAGTTCATTTTGAATGCAATTTGCTCATGTTATGAATCACGTTTGTATTGGTTGTATATCTTGCATGATAGTTTAGCTAGAGTTTTAGCATTTACTGTATTTATTAAAATGATTTCTTTTGTAAAGCATTCATAGCTTGAGCAGCACCATTTTTTAACAGTATAATTGAATAAGTGTGGATGCAGAAGCAAATACTGCCTGCCCTATTAAACTTGGTACCCATTAACTGTTTGCAATGTTCATTGTGTCTGTTAATGTAGTTTTAGTTATGGGAGCTTTTGTCAACACTAGACTTGTTTTTGAATTACATTATTAAGAGTGTTGGAACTCATTTAAGTTTAATGTAGTTCTAGTGCTTGTGAAATGGTGCCCTTTCACTCAGTATATAATTTTTTTAAACCATATCTTCAAGAACTATAGTATTATCCTTCAGAAGAGGAATTTTAGCCTGGATGCGGTGGCTCATGCCTATAATTCCCAGCACTTCGGGAGGCCGAGGCAGATGGATCACTTGAGGTCAGGAGATCGAGACTAACCTGGACAACATGGTGAAATCCCATCTTTACTAGAAATACAAAAAGTTAGCCACGCGTGGTGGTGCGCACCTATAATCCCAGTTACTCTGGAGGCTGAGGCAGGAGAATCGCTTGAACCTGGGAGGCAGAGGTTGCAGTGAGCTGAGATCATGCCACTGCACTCCAGCCAGGGAGACAGAGAAAGACTCAATCTCTTAAAGAAGATGATGAAGAGGAATTTTATAGTCTGATGTTGTAAATGTCCTCATTTTGCCTTTTAATTGAAATGTTAAGGTTCCTATTATACTATGGGAGCCAAAAAGCATCATGCATTGTTGTGTGTACAGACCTAGAGCATGGGCTAGTGAAAGGTTGGAGAAGGGAGTGCGGGACTGTGAGTGGTGTGAGTGGAAGCCAGCAACTTCTAATGTGCTGTCTTGATTTTTGCAGTAAGCTAAGCTTAGATAATGTAACTTTGTATAATTTTTTTGGTATTTACTTTGGTAGTTTTTCAAAGTGAGGATTTGTATTTTCTCAATTATTCTTCTGGTGTTAATTAATCTGAAGGTTTTTGTTTTAAACTGTCAATATCAGAAATTGCTATTATACAGTCTGCCTAAAAGGAAGTTTGAGTGAATGTCATTTCTGAAGGACACTCCAGTGTATGAGGTAGAAACAATTTCCCAGATTCTGGCTGAACAGAGACATTCACTCTACTAAAAGGAGCCTCTAGGGGCACATTTGGGCTAATCTAAGTTTAATAACTCCTCACTTTCTAACCCTACTTAAGAAATAACTTCATTATAGAATATTCAAATAGAAAAAAGGAGGGAAGAAGTTAAGCAAAATCAACTATCATCCTCTATGTTGAAATAATCAATGTATGTATTTTAATAAATATCATTTGTCCCTTTATTTTGCTTAATATGTGTATTTTTATTAAAATAGGCTTTTACGCAAGTTCCAAAGCCTGCTTTTTTCGCTTAACAATATATTGTGCACGTCTTTTTTTTTTTTTTTTTTTTTTTGAGACAGAGTCTTGCTCTGTCACTCAGGCTGGAGTGCAGTCACAGGATCTCGGCTCACTGCAACCTCCACTTCCCAGGTTCAAGCAATTCTCTTGCCTCAGCCTCCTGAGTAGCTGCTGGGATTACAGGCATGTGCCACCATGCCCAAATAATTTTTGTGTTTTTAGTAGAGAGACAGGGTTTTGCCATGTTGGCTACTCTGGCCTCTAACTCCTGACCTCAGGTGATCTGCCCGCCTTGGCCTCCCAGTGTGCTGGGATTACAGGTGTAAGCCACCATGTCTGGCTTATGAACAACTTTCCTAGGTCAAAAAGAAAAAGAAATAAATATCTGTATGATTTTATAATCATATAGAATTTATTCAAGAAGAATCCCAGTGTTAATTACTTTCCAATTGAGTTTAGACAAAATAAGTTCACAAGCTAAGATGGAAAATTCCTTCCACGAAATCAAGGGAACTAAACAGAAAGAAACAGTAGCAGAAATTCACACTACAGCTTAGCCCCAATTCACTCAATAAGAAACCTGATTTAAATGCATACACTAAATTGTTAGAAAGAAACCCTTCGACTCCTCATTACTGCTAAAACAAAAAAAAAAATCTTTTTTTGTTTTTGTTTTCTTTGAGACAGAGTCTTGCTCTATCGCCCAGGCTGGAGTGCAATGGTGCGATCTTGGCTCACTGCAATTCCACTCAGAAGTAAGCTCTGTACAACACTGAGAAAAGCTGAGCAAAGGACTAGTGACTTAGGTGCCAGGAGGGTGTCTCTCCAAAATGCCACTACAGTCTGCAACAGGCATTTTCTACTCAGCCCTGTGTGTGAAGGGAGTTTACGTGCCTGGAAAGGAAGTATATATGGATGAAGGGATTAGAGCTCATGATCCTTGCTAAAGTTGGGCTTTGAAAGAAGCAATTGTGTGGTACGCTCCATTTTGGGGGATGGAAGCAGAGGGAAAAAGTCGCTCTATTTATCATGCAGAAGAAAGTTAATAATCACACACCAGAGACCATGGCTGGAGCGTTCATGTGATTCCTTAAGTCCTGCAGTTTCTAGTGTTTGTTACTATTTTTGTAACTTCATTTCTTGTGGTTACTACTGCTGCATAGAAACCACTCCCAACAGAGGGGCATGAAACAATCACTATATGCCAAGATTGCACCACTGCACTCCAGCGTGGGTGACTGCTGGGGAATCCGGGCAGGACGAAGTGGCAATGGCTTGTCTCTGCTCCACAGTGGCTGGTGCCTCAGTTGAGAAGACTTCAAGATGGGACATAAGTCGAGGTGGGAGCCTAGAACCATCTGCAGGCACCTTCACTCTTAGACAGAAGCCAACTGGGGAACCAACACGTGGCTGTTTGATGTGGTTTGTCTGCGTAGTTTGCACAGCATTGTGGCCTCGGGGGAGGTGGACTCTTTATCTAATGGCTCAGGACACAAGGTGGAACCTGCATCACTTTTTCTAGTCTTGCCTCAGAAGTCTTGTGCTATCCCCTCTGCTACATGACATTGGCGACACGCACATCACAAGCAGGGCCAGAGTCCACGCCTGGGTGAAAGGAGTGCTCAGGCCACATGGTGGAGGAGCATGCGGGATGGCATGGGGCCGTCTTTAGAACACACAGTCCAATCCATTCAGCTATTTGTCCATCTAGCTGAATGTAACCATGAGTAAAACATTTAAAACAAATTACGTCTGTGTAGGAAAACGTGCCTTTTGGGAAAACAAGGGCGGTAGCCATGGGACCTCCTCAGACGATGAGATCTCCTGCAGAAGCTGAGCAAGAGAGCACAGGGGGTTGACCTGGGGTTAAGAAGTGAGTCTGGGCTGGGTGTGGTGGCTCACTCCTGTATAATCCCAGCACTTTGGGAGCCCAAGGTGGGCAGATCACCTGAGGTCAGGAGTTCGAGACCAGCCTGACCAATATGGTGAAACCCCGTCTCTACTAAAAATACAAAAATTAGCTGGGTGTAGGGGTGCACGCCTGTAGGCCTAGCTACTCGGGAGACTGAGGCAAGAGAATTGCTTGAACCTGGGAGGCAGAGGCAGCAGTGAGCCGAGATCGCACCGTTGCACTCCAGACTGGGCGACAGAGAGAGACACTCTGTCTCAAAAAATAAAAATAAAAATAAAAAGAAGTGAGTCTGCAAGTGAGCCCTAGGAAAGCCTGTGACAGCCAGACACTGTGTACACCACCTTACTGCTACATGCACTGGGGCCAGGTGAAAGTTTCTCATAATCTTCCAAAACTACTTTCTTGAGCTTATCCATGTGATCTGAAGACACCTGCACTGTCTCCCTAATAGCCTTGATGGATTCAGGCTCTCTTGGCAAAGTTAAAACACACCTCATCTCATTTCAGCTTGGCAAAGCCACCATACAATTTGGGGGAGTTGTTTGGCAGAAGGCCTACTGATGTGATCATGACGGCTTTAAATTAAAATTCAAGGAAATGGAGAAAATACAAATATAAAACCGGGAAATGGAATGGAAATAATACCTAATCCTATTACGTCAGATAGATTTCTACTAGTGCTGAGAGGCTGGAAGGACAAATATATTTACTTTTTTAATACGAGGTAATAAAGCTCAGCACCACCTAGTACCTTTCTCCCTCCCTCCTGTCCTGCTTCCCATAAACACTCTCTTCTCAGAATCTCTCTTATAGGGAAGCAGGATTCAAGGAAAATGATACTTAGAATCTAAATTGTTAAGAAATCACACCCCTTTCTCACACCCTCCTAAACACATTATTCAGATTCCTCTGAGAGAAGAATTTGAAGAGCCTCCTAGATGTTGGAAACTGAATGCAGTAACCAGAATGAGATGTAACCGATCCAGAAAGAGTGAGCCTCGTAACTGACCATGCCTATGTTAACCTAAGTAACAGGGAGAGGCTCCCTAATGGAAATCAATATTTAATAGGGCATTGCAATGGGAATAAGTGTGCCATTGTAAACAACGTGGGTACTCAGAAAGACAAAGGAAGTCAAAGGTCTTTAAAGGAAAAATGAGGACACTTACATAACTGTTTTGAGATCGTTATCCTTGGATATGAGCACCAATAAAAAGGGTGGCACCAGGCCAACATTGGATACGGAGTTACTGGGCAGATGTCCTCGTGGATGTTATTTTTTTGCATAAGGTTGTCAGTGTTGTGATTTTTGCAGAGTCTTTCAGAAAAGATTTTGTTATCAGGCATTTATGCATGAGAGCTCTGTCTTTGTAGCCTTCCCCAGCTCTATTTGCCAAGGTTTAAAAATTTTTCTTCAACGCAAATGATTCCATTTTGATTCTGACAACTTTCCCACCTATAACAACTCAGCCTGCCCTAGCTGCAGAAAAGAAGCACAGGCCATCCGTTAGACAAGCCTTAAAACCAAGGTCAGACATCTCGGGAACCAGCAGAGCCGGGTAGAATAAAAGGGGCATTAGAGAGTACAGACAAACTACCCTGCAGTACCTAATGCTGCAGGATGGGGCACACGTGACCAGCATTACTGGGCATCCCATCCCCTCCTCCCAAGCTTCAGGCAAGACTTCAACATGCTTAAGAAATATCTGGCCACTGTAGAAGGGAAACCATCTTAGTCACGGGAGAATAGAAAGGACAAAGCTGTGACAATAGCTCTCCAAGATAATATGCATTTACCCTAAAACAAAGATAGTCCACTAGCGTCATCTGGTGGACAAATGTATCATCACTCCTTTAGTACATGCCTGATCTCCAGGATCTCTTCCCCCAAGTGGAGCCCAGAACCCCAGGGAGATCCTTTAGGAGCATTGGAAGCACCTTACCATGCATCTTCCCTAAGGTTTTGGTGATGTCCTGAATAGAGAGTTTCAGTTGCTTCAGGGCTTGGAGCAGGGCCTCCTGGCTGGGCTGCAAGATGGCATTCATGGCCTGAACAAGAGCCTGGGGATGAGATTCACGTACACAACTTATTAGCACTCCCTTGAAGTCCATGCAGGCAGAGGAAGCCTCGTGCTGTGGGAACCCAGGGGAGGACTGGACAGTTTGTCAGAGCTTTCTGGGAGCATCCTAAGCTAGATCCACTGTGGGGTCGGCCTGACAGCCAATAGCTCCCTGGGTACCCCTAGGTAAGTGTTTCTGGAATTTCAGCTGGCTGTTACTTCTTGTACCTCCCAAGAGCCTGAGTTCTATTACTTTACTGTTTTCCTCTCTCGGACTTGACACATATTATGATCAGTGCTACTTCTGCATCTTCAACTACCTTGCTCCGAAGCTGTCTCATTTAAAGTCAGGTTAATATGGTTTGGCTCTGTGTCCCCACCCAAATCTCATCTTGGATTGTAATCCCCACATGTTGAGGGAGGGACCTGGCGGGAGGTGATTGGATTATGGGGGCAGGTTTTTCCATGCTGTTCTCATGATATCAGGGAGGGTTCTCACAAGATCTGTTGGTTTAAAAGTGTTTGGCAGTTCTCTCCTTTGCTCTCTCTCTCTCCTGCTGCCTTGCCAAGAGGTCCTTGCTTCCCCTTTGCTTTCCTCCATAGCTATAAGTTTCCTGGGGCCTCCCTGTCCATGCATAACTGTGAGTCAATTAAACCTCTTTCCCTTATAAATTAGTCAGTCTCAGGTAGTATGTTTATAGCAGTGTGAAAATGGTCTCATACACAGATTCTACAGAGCCCCTAGCTTTAGAACCTCCTCTCCTGGGAAGCCTTCCTGGAGTCTTTACTTTATCTGAACTACACTAGGAAGGCCGATATTTGATTCTGTACCTTTCAATGGGCTAGACACATGGTTGAGAACTAAGGTAAGCATGGAGTTTAACTATTGAGAGGGAAAGAAAGTGCTGTACTAATCATGCCAGCAATGGGTCATCCCATTGAGGACACAGTAGGTGCTCAATATGTGCTTATCAAGGGACACATACAGGTGTTGGCTTACACCTGTAATCCAAGCACTTTGGGAGGCTGAGACAAGCAGAACATAAGGTCAGGAGTTCGAGGCCTAACCAACATAGAGAAACCTCATCTCCACTAAAAATACAAAAATTAGCTGGGCATGGTGGTATATGCCTGTAATCCCAGCTACTCAGGAGGCTGAGGCTGGAGAATCACTTATAACTCAGGAGGTAGAGGTTGAAGTAAGCCGAGATCATGCCACTGCACTCCAGCCTGGGTGACATAATGAAACTCTACCTCCGGAAAAAAAAAAAAAAAGGAAGGTAGTGAGGGAAGGCAGAAATCTAACTGAAATATTTTTAGGCAAGGCATTAACATCTCACTGTAGCACTGTAGCTGATCACAGGCTGCACCACTCTCTTTTGTCTTCTATCCAGCCTTCCTGGTACCTGCCTGACTCCTGAAGAAATTCTGGTTTGAGGCCGGGCGCGGTGGCTCACGCCTGTAATCCATGTTAATAACTCATCTGGATCCACAGCATCCTTCATGAGCTTCTGTCAGGGCTGGGACAACGTCTGTCTTGTTCGATCCAATTTCCCATTGCCCAGAACAATGCCTGTTTGTTGAATGGACATAAGGTCCATTCCAAGTTTTATAGGAATTGAGAAAAGGGAGCGAATATGGTGACCTAGCACTTAGATCTCTTCTCTCAGACTTGAACTAAGCAGGACAAGGTCTATGTTCATTTTTACTGAGAAATCCAAAGCTCAAACTCATTTAAAAGGAAAAGGTGCTATCAAGTGAGAAGATACCTTTATCCCAGGCACTGCTGCTTTCTCCACCAAAACAGTCACCAGGATAAAACCATGCAGGCTCTCTCCCCCAGGAAATGAGATGATGGTTTCCAGATTCCTTGGGAAGGAGAGGATCCCATGGTTAGAGGTATGGAGACTGTACTGTGAGTACTCACTGCCCAGAGGTCCCTGCCGAGTTAGATAACTGCAATGATTTAATTACCGCACAACTTCTTCCTCTCCATTAGATATTCCTGAGGATGAGCATCTACCTTCAGCAACGTTCAGGGAGGAAAGAGAACAGACAAGTTCAATCTCATGTTCACCTGACAGGCAGCCTCCCAATGTCTACCATGGCCCTGATGGTCCTGGACCATCCCCTCAGTGGAGTAACTGGCTAAATGAGAAGTTCCTAATAAGAGATGTAGCTGATTCTCCACAGAGCCAGTTCTATGGCCCATCATGCCATTCCTAACAAAAGCCGGAGTCTTGGAGCTAGAGACCCAGGCAACAGCTAAGTCCATGCTTTTTTTTTTTTTTTTTTTTTTACTGGTATGAAACCACAGCCCAGAGAAACAAAGTAGCTTCCCCAGGGTCATATAGCCAGCTAATCACAGGACCAGGCTGGAAAGAGTTTCACAACTAGGCCAGTGCTGCCTCTAATCCATATATATGTTTATTAGTTCGTTCTCACACTGCTATAAAGAACTACCTGAGACTGGGTAATTTATAAAGAAACGAGGTGTAATTGACTCAGAGATCCTTAGGCTTAATGGGAAGCATGGTTAGGAGACCTCAGGAAACTTTCAGTCATGGATGAAGGAGAAGCAAGCATCTTACATGGTGGCAGGAGGTGGGGGGAAGTGTCACACCTTTTTTTTTTTTTTTTTTGAGACAGAGTCTTGTTCTGTTGCTAGGCGCCAGGCCGGAGTGCATTGGCGCGATCGCAGCACACTGCAACCTCCGCCTCCCGGGTTCAAGCAATTCTCCTGCTTCAGCCTCCCTAGTAGCTGGGACTACAGGCGTGTGCCACCACGCCCAGCTAAATTTTTTTTGTATTTTTAATAGAGACGGGGTTTCACCATGTTGGCCAGGATGGTCTCGATCTCCTGACCTTGTGATCCACCCTCCTCAGCCTCCCAAAGTGCTGGGATTACAGGCGTGAGCCACTGCACCTGGCCAAGCGTCACACTTTTAAGTCATCAGATGTTGTGAGAACTGGCCGGGCGCAGTGGCTTACGCCTGTAATCTCAGCACTTTGAGAGGCCAAGGTGGGTGGATCAGCTGAGGTCAGGAGTTCGAGTTTAGCCTGGCCAACATGGTGAAATCCTGTCTCTACTAAAAATACAAAAATTAGCTGGGTGGCCAGGGGCGGTGGCTCACACCTGTAAGCCCAGCACTTTGGGAGGTTGACACGGGTGGATCATGAGGTCAAGAGATCGAGACCATCCTGGCCAACATGGTGAAGCCCTGTCTCTACTAAAAACACAAAAATTAGCCGGGTGTTTGGCACGCGCCTGTAGTCCCAGCTACTCGGGAGTCTGAGGAGGAAGAATCGCTTGAACCCGGGAGGCGGAGGTTGCAGTGAGCCGAGACTGTGCCACTGTGCTCCAGCCTGGCAACAGAGCAAGACTCTGTCTCAAAAAAAAAAAAAAAAAATTAGCTGGGTGTGGTGGGTTACGCCTGTAGTCCCACCTACTTGGGAGGCTGAGGCAGGAGAGTCGCTTGAACCCCAGAGGCAGAAGTTGCGCCCCGAGATTGTGCCACTACACTGCAGCCTGGCTGATAGAGTGAGACTTCATTGCCAAAAAAAAAAAAAAAAAATGAAAATGAGAGAGAGAAGAAAGATCTTGTGAGAACTCACTATCATGAAAACAGCATTGGGGAAATCCACGCCCACAATCCTATCATCTCCTACTAGGTCCCTCTCCTGACATGTGGGGATTAAATTCGACACGAGATACGGGGTGAGGACACAGAGCCAAACTCTGTCTATCTATCTATCTATCTATCTATCTATCTATCTATCTATCTATCTAAACCCAATGCTGTACAATCGAGTGGGATCTGCAAGGCTGTTACAGAGGAATCATTTCTAAATGACCTGCTGTCATTTAAGTGTATTAAAACAGCTACAAAACCTAAAATCTTAACTCTTTGGATCATATTTGCCTTTCACATTTTAAGAATGAGACAAAGATGAAAAACAAACAATTTCAAACCAAGACAAAGTCAAGACTTACATTGTTCCAGCAGCGACATTAGCTTGGGAAATGATGTCTTCACCTTCTAATACCCAACTGCCCTGTTTTTCTACTGGACACTCTTGTTTGATGGGTTTGGTGATGGAAGAGGCAATATTGGATCAGAGGCTATTTTTGTTTGCCAGGAGAAGCAGAGCCTAAGGTTGTGTGGACCAGACCTGCCTCATGAGCTCCAGTCTATGGAATAACAAGGTATTGCAAAGGGATTCTTCTGTTGCCAGAGAAACCACTTCCTGCAATCTGGCCTCCCACAGAAGTTATAGTGAGATGAGAAATCTTTTTTTTTCAAACCATTAAACTTCAGCTGGGCGCAGTGGGTCATGCCTGTAATCCCAGCACTTTGGGAGGCTGAGGTGGGTGGGTCACCTGAGGCCAGGAGATCGAGACCAGCCTGGCCAACATAGTGAAACCCTGTCTCTACTAAAAATACAAAAATTAGCCAGGCATGGTGGTGGGTACCTGTATTCCTGGCTACTCAGGAGGCTGAGGCAGGAGAATTGCTTGAACCCAGAGGCAGAGATTGTAGTGAGCCAAGAACACGCCACTGCACTCCAACTTGGGCAACAGAATAAGATTAAGTTTCAAAAAAAAAAAAATCCATTAAACTTCAAAGAGCCACTGAAATTTGGTAACATTTTCATTTCGTGTTGTTTACATTGCATGTTACTTGTTTTGTTATGTACAGACTGGAAAATACAGTTTAAAAAAATCCCTAATCCATACAAGGAAGAGGCAGCCACTGTTAATTTTTAGACTGTGAATTTTAGGCACATTTCCTTCCAGTATATTTTTTATGCATTTACGTAGTTGATATTGTACTTTACATATAATTTACCATGCCTTCTTCTTTGTTTTATTGTAAGATTTTAAATTTGACCTGGATTCTAAAGTGAGTAAAGGATTTCTGAGAACTTACCCAATTTCTAGGAAGCTAGTCCAATTTCAGTTATTGGTAACCACCAAGAGAAAAAGAAATAAAAGAACGATTCAGTTTGTAAACGAGATGTATTAATAACTTTTAGGATCACATGTCCACAGGCACGCACACTTGTGTTCAAGGCACTGCAGACACACACATACCCACACTTAATGAATTCTGCAGGTCGTGGCTGGACTATGGGATGCTGTATGATAAAGGGTGAGCAACATCTCTGCTCACGTTCTAGCCCCAGAATATTTGGCCTGTGGCCATCTTAATAAATTATTAGGCTGTCTGCAGTGGCTTATGCCTGTAATCCCAGCACTTTGGGAGGTCGACACAGGCAGATGATGAGGTCAGGAGTTCGAGACCAGCCTGGTCAACATGATGAAACCCTGTGGCTACTAAAAATATAAAAATTAGTCGGGGGTGATGGTGGGTACCTGTAAACCTAGCTACTCAGGAGGCTGAAGCAGGAGAATTGCTTGAATCCGGGAGGCAGAGGTTGCAGTGAGCCAAGATCATGCCACTGCACTCCAGCCCGGGCGGCACAGCAAGACTCCATCTTAGAAATTAATTAAATAATTAATTAATTCACTCTTCTTACATTTTTGTATTTATCACAAAACCACATTTTGTTCTAGCTAGTCGATTCCTACTCAACTTTTAGGATTTGCCTTACATCAAGCTCTGCCCCCTCACCAAGACTTTTGCTGACTGTGAAGCCTGCATTGACGTCATTTCTCTGAAATTCTAAACGACATATTGTTTGAGTCACCCTTTGACATTTGTCATAGAGTGTCTTGTTATTTAACCCACATGGAGAGTACTTTGCTTCTATTTATTTCATTTCTTCATAGCACTTAGCTCTGTGCTAGGCATATTAAAAGGCTTCAAAAGATAATTACCAAGCAGAATAACTGGTGAGACCCAGGACTGTGTCTGCACCTCTGAAATTAAACTACTCCTTCGCTCTCACTTCCTAGAAAACTATTAATAGTTTTTTTTGTTGTTGCTTTTCTGTTTTTGTTTTTGTTTTGTTTGTTTTTGAGACAGGGTCTCCCTCTGTCACCCAGGCTGGAGTGCAGTGGCAATCTCGGCTCACTGCCACCTCTGCCTCCCAGGTTCAAGTGATTCTCCTGCCTCAGCCTCCTGAGTAGCTGGGATTGCAGGCACCTACCATCACACCTGGCTAATGCAGAGAGAAGGTTTGGCCATGTTGGTCAGAGTGGTCTTGAACTCTTAACCTCATGTGATCCCCCTGCCTGGGCCTACCAAAGTGCTGGGATTGCAGGTGTGAGTCACGCGCCCACCTGTTGTTGCATTTTTGACTACCATTCTAGTATAGTCATTTTCCCATTTTCCTTTCAACCTTCTCTTATTCTGTCCTTCTCTTTGAATAACAAATCCAGCTTATTCAATATTTAATATCTTGAACAGAATAAGTTATGCACATATATTTATTATTTTTTCCATCCAAATTCTTACCCAGATTCAGCAGCTTTCAGTGGTCACCCATTTTGTTACTAAAGCAGAATGAATCAAAGATTACAATTCATAATTGCAGAAATCATAAGCCTCCAGGGCTCAGAGCGCCTGAGAGCGATGAGATGGCCCAATCTTACTTCTTCCAATGGGGCACATAATTTCTTTTTTTTTGAGACAGTTTTGCTCTCATCACCCAGGCTGGAGTGCAATGGCACAACCTCACTCACTGCAATCTCTGCCTCCTGGATTCAAGCAATTTTCCTGCCTCAGCTGCCCAAGTAGCTGGGATTATAGGTGCCTGCCACTAGGCCCAGCTAATTTTTTTTACTTTTAGTAGAGATGGAGTTTCACCACGTTGGCCAGGCTGGCCTTGAGCTCTCAACCTCAGGTGATCTACCTGCCTTGGCCTCCCAAAGTGCTGAGATTACAGTCGTGAGCCACTGTGCCTGGTCAAGGCACATAAATTAGTGCTAAAATCTAGGCTGTCTACTAAATATGTAAGTAACCCTTTTAAGTGGATTCTCATCATCTCCTCTGGCAATACCATGGCTGAGGAAGTTCTTTCTCATATTCAACCTCCATGAATCTTCAGCTGCTGTAATCAGCCACAAAAGAAAGTCCTGTCTCTTTCATTTGGCTGAGAAAATGAAGCTGAAAGGAAAATTTAACATTTTCCATCATCAGTCCAATTCCGACTGTTTATTGAATTTCTTGTTTGTTAAAAACTCATGCTATTCCTTCTACAGACAAATGCCCTTATTCTCAGACCAACTGTCAAAGGAATGATGTAAGTTTGGTGGAATAGATGGAATTGTTAATCAAATTCTCAATCCAGCACACCTGGAGCAACTGCTCTGAATTCCTCCATAATCATTCACTTCTGATCACTATATAAAGATTACTTATCAAAACCACTGGTTCTAACCTAATATGAATGGAGGGCATCTTAGGGAATAAACAGTTTGAAGAGAAAGAACAAATAAAATCTAATTTTGCAGGAGCTTGAAGGTCATGTTGAGAAATTGACACGTGATATGGAAACAAACAAGACAAAATGGTCTGAGCCAATGTGGTCAGAATACATTGAGAGGAAACTTCCAGAGCCTGTGACTTTTGAATTTTTCGTCCAGCTCAACCCTTCTTTGGAACCATAAAGCAGATTATAAACATGAACATCCCTAATTATAAAAATGCCTGGGCATTTCCTGTGGGAAAAGTTAAAGTCATGAGACTGCCTCTGGTGGAGTTTCAGTCTGGGGAAATTCAAAGGATTCTCTTCCTTCCTTACCCATCTGGATCTTTTCTGGTCCAGTTCGTCAGCACCAAGTCTGAGTGGACCAGGATAGGAGGGAGCCCCAAGTTCCTGGAGACTTCAACAAGTGGAAGGGCAAGATTTCTTGGTAGAACCTTTCAGATATAAATCCAGACAATTATCATAGTCTAGAAAGATTGCAGCAGAGGAAATAAACATAGTTGTCTTTTATTCTATTCCAGCAATCCTGTGGTACAGAAATGACCTGGGAACCAAGCTGAGTGATGCCCATTCATACGCCTCACACATATCTTTCTGTTAATGACCCAGTAGAAATACTGCTTATACTCGAGTACATGGTGAAATATATGTGAAAATTACAATGTTGGACCACACACATATACATAGAATATAAAGTAGCCTCTGCAAACTGATTGTGCAAAGAAAGGCATTACCAAAAAAATTGAATGGAAACTGGGGCCCAAAAAGATTAGCAATAGAAAAAATTTTGATAGATATATAAGTAGGTAGGTGGATAGAAATACATACATATATATATATATATATATATATATATATATATATGTATATGGAGAGAGAGAGAGAGAGAGAAACATAGATACATAGATGATAGAGGCGATAGATCAACAGATGATAGATCAATAGACAGATGATAGATGATAGATGGTAGAGATGACAGGTAGATCGATAGATAGATGATAGACAGATTTATTGATTGACTGATAGAGATGTACAGCCAGATGTAGAAACCTGTGTGTGTACCGGGTATGAACCAGGGGAGACCCCAGCACCCTAGAGAAGCATGAGGATAGATTGCCTCAGCCTGTGGAGAAACTGACTCTGTCTCTCACTTTGTAAGTCAAACCCAGTAACACCTTCAAGTAAACCCCCTCAGGACAGACCCCCTTCACCCTTTTTTTATCTGAGGAGCCCTCCAAAGCACTTTATCAGCTGCAAGTCCAGAAATGCTGCATGCGGGTCTCTATTGGAGTAAAGGCTGAAAGAGTCTAGATTCAAACCCCATCCCTGTGCCCCCTCTTCCATCTCCATTTTCATTTCTCCTTAAGATAAAATTTCCATTAAGGATGCCCTGCTTTTGCCTTCTTGTTTCCCTTGAAATGTTAGATTTGGGACAGAATTGCTTCATAGGTGGAAAACAATAAAGAGCTTTAAAGCATTTTGTAATGTGAACCTTAGATAAACTTTCCTCAGAGTCTAGATTCAAACCCCATCCCTGTGCCCCCTCTTCCATCTCCATTTTCATTTCTCCTTAAGATAAAATTTCCATTAAGGATGCCTTGCTTTTGCCTTCTTGTTTCCCTTGAAATGTTAGATTTGGGACAGAATTGTTTCATGGGTGGAAAACAATAAAGAGCTTTAAAGCATTTTGCAATGTGAACCTTGGGTAAACTTTCCTCAGAAGGCATTGGAAAGCCAGGTACTTTCTGAACTAAAAAGTCAAGGGAGGAGAAAAAAAGGAAGTGAAAGGTGATCCGAGGCAGGGTGGTGGATGAGGAGCCTCGCTGGTCCCCTGGAACTACCGGAACACAGCTGGGAGCTGGAGGCTTCCCACCCCCATCACTCTTCTCTCCCCCAGATCCCAATTTAGGATAATGTTCCAGGGAGGGAATGGTATAAAGAGAACCCACTGGGATGTGCCTAGACTTCAAACTTTTCAGCATCAGACACACCATTTTAAAAATGAGATATACTGGCCAGGCACTGTAGCTCATGCCTGTAATCCCAGCACTTTGGGAGGCTGAGGTGGGTGGATTACCTGAGGTCAGTAGATCACCTGAGGTCAGTAGTTCGAGACCACTCTGGCCAACATGGTGAAACCCCGTTTCTACTAAAAATACAAAAAAAAAATTAGCCGGGCAAGGTAGGAGTTGCCTGTAATAATCCCAGCTACTCAGGAGGCCGAGGCAGGAGAATCTCTCTTGGACCCAGGCAGTAGAGGTTGCAGTGAGCTGAGATCACATCAGCCTGGGCAACAAGAACAAAACTCTGTCTCAAAAAAAAAAAAAAAAAAATGAGGCGAGAGATCCAAGATGGCCAATTAGCAACAGCTCAGGATTGTAGCTCCCAGCGAAAGCACAGAGAGTGAGTGGACGCTGCACTTTCAGACAAATTTTTGTTGCCCACAGACGGGGAGCTACCCAGCGGAGGAGCCACATGGGTTGCCAGCGCAACTCTTTTGGCTGGCATGGCTGTTTTGCTGGCGCCCTGGTGCAGTGCAGCACTTCTCAGTGCGGAGTATACGGGACTGGGTGCCCTTTGAGTCAGGCTCAGCTGGTCCCATCCCCACGAGGAGTAACAGCAATTGGAAGCGCTGAGGACTGAGAGTTTCACAGTAAGCACAGCTGAACCCAGGAAGGCCTAGCTCTGTGGGGAAAGGCCTAGCTCTGTGGGGAAGGGGCTTCTGCCGAAGGAAAACTAAGAAACAGAAAAAACTTCATCACCAACAAGCTGGACATCCACTCAGACCTAATCTGAAAGTCGGCAATTACAAAGATGACAGGTGGATAAATCCACAAAAATGGGAAGAAGCCAGTGCAAAAAGGCTGAGAACACCCGAAATCAGAATGCCTCTCCTCCTACAGGGGATCGCAGCTCCTCATCAGCAAGAGAACAAGGCCT
>CAUYLG010007029.1:0-76019 GCA_963573385.1 Cacajao melanocephalus | reverse complement strand
GGTGTAATGTGATACTGAGAAAAATGTATGTTTTGTGGATTTGGGGTGGAGAGTTCTGTAAATATTTGTTAAGTTTACTTGTTCCAGGTCTGAGTTCAGGTCCTGGATATCCTTGTTAATTTTCTATCTCATTGATCTGTCTAATATTGACAGTGTAGTGTTAAAGTCTCCCATTATTATTGTGTGGGAGTCTAAGTCTCTTTGTAAGTCATTAAGAACCTGCCTTATGTATCTGGGTGTTTCTGTATTGGGTGCGTATATATTTAGGATCGTTAGCTCTTCTTGTTGCATTGATCTTTTTACCACTATGTAATGTCCTTCTTTGTTTCTTATGGTCTTTGTTGCTTTAAAGTCTGTTTTATCAGAGACGAAAATTGCAGCTTCTGGTTTTTTTTTTTTTTTTTTCTTCACTAGATTCTTAAATGTTGCATGATATTAGACAGAGGATGGGCTTTTGAGAGACAAATTTGGGATTATTTCCTGGTTTTTACCACTAACCAATGAGTTCTTCAACTGTTTTTTGTCTTGGCTTCCTTACTGTAAAAACAAGATAATAGTACTCCTAGTGACTTGTGAGAATTAAACAAGCAAGGGTTTGTAAAAGCTCTCAGCACATCATAGAGACTTCTTTCCTTCTCTGAGGACAAGAATCTTACAATTTAGGATGAAACTTTTAACAATGTTCATCCTATCACGCTGTTCACATTTTCTCTATCTTTTCTTTCAGTTTAGGCAAACTCTACCTTTCATTTTCCCAAAGCCTACTTCATATTTCCCTCTTTCACATCTCCTAGTCTCTGCAGTCCAATTATATTACCTCATTCACGCATTCATTATTCATTTACTTAGCGCTGACTTTTTGCTAAGATTTTCTGGAATACACATTTCCTATTTTTACTATGTATTTAGAATTCCTCTACTCTGTCTTTTAAAATAAAACAAATTTCTGTTTATGTTTGCATGAAGGAAGTATTCACATGTCACAGTTCTGTTTATTAGCCACAGCTGGTAGCACTTACAGATGAGTGACTGGACAGCTCTCTGTATACTGATTGGTTGTCAGTGCATCTGCACCATTTTCTGGTAACCAGAAATGTTAGGAACATTGATAATATAGATATACACTTTACGAAAAGTTTATAGTCATTTATTATTTCAAAATTTAACAATGAAACATTTTTTATAGTTAAAGATTACCCTCTGCTGCTAGGCATATTCATTGGGTTAGATATTCTTCCTTTCTCCTCTGATTCATTTCCTTTCCTTCTCTGCCCCACTGGACAGGCTGACTGCCATAAGCTCTATAGATCACATCATAAGACTGTCTTTTTCTCTGGCTTCTTGTATAGTTGGCCAATGGAGAGCTCAATAAGAGAGACACTGGGCATTTATTCATTCTTCCTTCCAGTACCCTTCCCGATGTGTTAAGAATGTGCCAGCAGCTGGGTAATTTTATTTAGGACCAAAGTGATAACTGAGTTGCCTCTCTCACTCTCTCAACAAGGTTACAACACTAGCCATGTTCATAGAATCCAATTCTCTTCTGTCGCCATTCAAACCTAGGGACAATTGAGACTTTTCACATTTTGTCCTCCCTAAGTGTTTCACCAGCACTTGCTAATTTTCTTACCTGGAGGGGAGAAAAAAAAAACCTTCATTAATTTCTCTCCATCTAACCCTCTTATGTGTGCCTTCTTGCCTTCTTTCCTGTGGGACATTGATTGATATGCCCCTCCCACTTCCAAGTTTTTGATTTGTTAACTCTCTTTGGTCAACATCACTGAACATTCATGTGCCAGACAGAGTTTTATAATGAGTAACCCCCTTTTTCTAAAAGACAGTGTATTTTTTTCTCTTTTCCCCACTTCCGACTTAGCTCTTTAGAAATGCAATTATAACCTTTTACCTTCCCTTCTCCAGACACCCCCTACAGAGCAAGTTCATCTAACTATGTGCTTAGAAGCTCCAGAGCAGAACTCTCTCTCACCAAAAGATCACCTGGAGAGACAACAGTCAAGCTACAATCCAAAGTATGCCTGCTACAACACTGCCTCCCACCAGGAGAGTTTTGGCCACTTTTACAACATAGTTCTGCTCATAAAGGCACCAGCTGTCAACACCAGCTCAACCGCACAGTAGATTAGGCACTGCCGTGAGTTACATGACCCCACCTGCATTTCCCTCCCCTGAGAGCCATTCATGCCAAGATGCCTTGTAAATGTGTCTGCTTTCTGCTTCAAAAGTAAGCAGCACCCTTAAGGCAGGAAGCCTATACTTCTTCTCCTAAGCTAGCTTTGGAACAAAAAGTCACTTTCTTTGTACCAGACCTTGTTCTTGTTGATTGGACTCTGCAGGTGGCAAGTGACTGAATCTGCTTCTTGGTTACAGTATAAGGCATTGGTGATTCACTGACAAGCAAGTTGCCCTTCCTGAAGGGGGTGTGTGCAACTATGGAAAGTGTGCAACTATGGTCCACTGGAAGAGACATCTAGAAAGGTACGGAATTATGGCTCAGTGTGATAGATGCTTCATTAAGGATAAAGAAGTTCCACGGAAACACAGGAAAACCAGAAGGACTACAGGGTACGGGGAGCGGGAAAGCTGGGGGGCCAAAGGTATGTTTCAGAGCAGTTAGAACGAGAAAGACAAGTATTGTCAGTCCACAGAAATGGTAGCAAGCAGGGAAGAGAGAAGAACACACAGAAGGCATTTCAGGAAGGGGACCCAGCATGGACAAAGTCCTAGAATGGAGCCACAGTGTACCCTTTGTGAGAAATTGTAAGTTGTGGGGTATGGCTAGAATCTGTTTGGGGCATGAAATGCGATAATACTTGTAAGGAAGAGGGAGCAGACCAGGAAGGGCCTTATAAGTCGTAACACATTTGTATTGCACCCCAAGGTCATTGAAGGGTCGTCTGGAGGGTTTTAAGTGGAGGTAGAAACGTTATCACAGGTAGACTTTAGATGAACATGGTGGTTCATGCCTTTGGTCTGAGCTACTTGGAAGCTAAGGCAAAACGATGACTTGAGCTCCGGAGTTCAAAGCTCAGTGAGCTACGATCGCACCACTGCCTACTCCCCGAAGAAAGCTCACTCCGGGGACTGAATACTTCAGAAGCATTTGGAAACATCAGAAGCTATGAGAGACAGTGGTAGGTAACAAGTGGTGAAATGTGAATTTAGGGTGTTTTTTGTTTGTTTTTTACTTTGTATGAAGGCCAGTAAACACACACACGATGTAAGGTCTGGTGATGCGGAAGAACACAGTTGGAAAAACTCTTGGGTTTTGAAAAAATGGAGGATATTAGCCCGAAAAGCAATATAAATGCATGTTAAAAAAAAATAAAAGATGCTTTCTGTATAGACAAAAGTTCATAAAATATATACATAGTGTGTAAAGGGACTAGGAAATAGAATAAGACAACTACCTAGCTTTTGGCTGTTTCCCTTTTAAAATCAGACTGGAAAAGGTATAAGGGGAAAAGATTTATTTTTAAAGGGGAGAAAAATAAGGTGCTAATTTTCTGCCAGGGAAAATATGTGCAGGGAACCTTGTTGCTCTTTCTTTGCTGAAAAAGACCTGTTGTGGCAAGTTCCACAGATGGAAGGGTTTGATTAGTTTTGGGAAAGTGGACTTGTGAAGTGGGGACATGAACAGATTGTTCCATTACTGCCTGTTAGTATGGCAATACATATTTTGCTAATTTTCACTTAACCTCTTCTTGATTTAGTGGCTGTCAATGACAGAAGTGAGAAATAAGACCGTAGGACTTACTCTGAAGACACATTTTTCTTCTGGTCCATAAACTGCAAGTCGTTGGTAATGTATCTTCCATTGGGAGTACAGATATTTAGGTAGCAGGGGATGGGGAGTAGTGGTAAATGAAAAGTGTAGATGGGAAGAAAAGAGATATTATAAGGGAATAGTATTATGAAACACGTGTCATTTGATTTTTCCTTTCTCTTGCCTTCATAACATGGTTTGCAAAACCAACAATCCCAGAGTTCAAGCAGGTTAATGCAAATTTATGGGCTGGGTTTACAAACTCTGGTGCTTCAGCATTATCATATTTGGTTATTACTAGAATTGGCAGTTGGCTTTGGTGTTAGTGGGATGATAGGCAATGGTGGGGACTCTACCCAAAGAATGTCTAAAACAATCACTAATGATCGCTAGCAAATTTCTGCTACATGGGAATGCAGTTCTAGTATTGCAAAGTCTTCTGAGAGTAGGTAATAATTTTCATGTACGGCTAATAATTTTTATTTTTCTCTACACTACTCCATTGAAAAATGTTGTCTCAGAAAGTTTTTAACCCTGTTGCAGAGAGAACAAAACCCATCATCTGTAAGCCTGATCCAGTTCTGCAGTATACTAATTTTTGCCATCAAACTTCAGAACAGAATTCAGCTGTATCGTTCACTTTCTAAAGACCTCTAACTTCTTTCAAAACACCTGACATTTAAAGAAGGCAAGAAGAGAGAGAAGTGTGTGCGTGTTAAGAAAGGCTGTTCACGCGTCTGGAGATCACCAGGGAAGGGTGAGATTTGTGCTAAAGACAAGTCTGGATTTGACTGGATGGAGAGGATCGGCTAGCATCCAGGCATAGAGAATGTAAGCAGAACCTCGGACAGAGGCAATGCCACCACCATTTGTACCAAACACTTCCATGACGGGTATTTTATTTAACTCCATGTAACTACTCCATGAGTGAGGGAAGAAAGCATGTGGAAAATCTTGGAACTGGGAATAGGTCTGTCTGGCTAGATTAGAAATATGAGCTTTCCAGGCCAAAATTATTCCTGGCTAGGCCAAATCATTTTAGCCTAACAAGGAAGGAATGGAACTAATTCAACTCCCTTTGCAAAGTTGGTTATTTTGTTCCAGCCATGGGAATATGCTGCTTTGTGAAAAGTGTCCCTTACAGTGTCAATTCTGCCTATGGAAAAACAAGGAATAGGAAAAATACATTGAAGTTCACACACTCTAGTGTTCCAGCAATACTTCTTTTTGTTTTCCTCTTCCAGTTTTTGTGAAATGTTTTTAGAGGCAGAGCCGTCACTTTCCAACAGGAATGGCATCTTTATGAAGAAAAGTCTGACTAGAACCTAAGGACCTATGACCCCTGACACCTTATCAAACACATGCCTGTACTCCCCCCTCCTTCCTTTTCCCCCCTTTCCCTTTCTTCTTCCTTTAAAAACAATTTGTGAGTGTTTCTGTGTGACGGATAGTCTCACAGTGATTATTTTTTTTAAAAAGACTCTGGCCTCCTTGCAGACGAGTAGAGGAGGAAGGAATTGAAATGAACAACAGCAAATCAGAGGATGGAATCTATAATGCAATGTGTGCCAGGAAGGCTTTCGACAAAAATGAAACTTATCATCGGAAACAACAGCAATATTATATTCTACTTATTAGGCATTTGTTATGTGCCAGGCACTGTGGGTTGCATGTAACAGAAATCACCTCATTTAGTCAAGATAGAGTTAAGACCTGGTCTTCATTATTTACTGTTTTACCGATAAGGAAAACGAGGCTTAAGAAAGATGGATCTCTTGATCATGATTACATGAGAACTCATTCATTCTTTCTTCTCTCTCATCTCACTTTTTTCTCTCTCTTCTCTTTTTTTCCTTTCCTCTGTCATCTCTCTCTCTCCCCCCACTCCTCTCTTCTCTCTCTCCTTCTCTTCCCATGGTCTCTTCCTATCTCTCTGGATTCTGAGGATTCGATAACATGAAGGATTCAAAGCATGGTGCACAGAGTGTGGCAACATCTACAACATTTATTAGGTCACAATAAATGGTGGCTGTTATTCCTTGAGCATATCAAGCGAGGCTGTTCAGGGGGAGCAGTGCTGGAACTAGAATCTGAAAGATGCTTAGGTCAAGTAGCTGTGACATTTTTCATTTCATTTAATATTTATTAGGCACCCTGTGAGATGAGTATCATTAACCTCACCTTTCAAAGGAGGAAACCAAAGCTCAGCGAGTTTAAATAACCGGCCCAGGGCCAAAGAACTAGCAGGCTGGAGACTTGAGACTGGGACCAAGAGTCCTAATTCAAAGGCTAACCTCCTTCCACTGTTAGATCTCTGCCGTGATGGCTTCTAGACTCGATGGTTGAAACCTGTAATCCTTTAGTGAAAGCGGAGTGAAACACAGAACAGATACCAGCTTCTTGTTAATCCTTATTCCCTAGAGTGTAAGTGTTCCCTTGGAGAGTTAAAAGATACATACAAATGAGTAGAAATCATTGCCTATTCAGTAATGTCTCCAATATGCACTTATATCTTCTCAAGTAACCAAAATAATTATATAAAAGAAAGGAAGTAAAAAGAAACCTGGTGCAAAGAGTATGTTTGCAGGAAGGTCTCCTTAATGAGCTCTCCTCAGCACATCTTGTTGTCTGCAAAGGAAAGGTGTGAACAGAGCCACTACGGATCTAGCACTAAGAATCAGTCCAACTTGCTCCTATCAATTACACTGAATTTTCTGACAAACCTCTACTGCTCACGGGAAATTTCCCGACAGGATGCTAATAAATCTACCTAACCTTGTCACCCCCCACCAATATGCCAAATTTGCAACATTCAAGATAAATAACACTCATGCATTATGAGACTGAACTGGACTTTTCAGAATTTCCATAAGGCCTGTGGCAGGTTAATGAGAGAAAAATGTTTGTGTGTGTGTGTGTGTCCACAATATAAAAGAAAATGCTCGTCTTCTGAAAAGCACCAAACCGGCAGGCAAAGCGTTTTGCTTCTGAGCCCATTTTAGATGCCAGGGAGCATAGGATTGAGAAGGATCAGGTCATAGCCATGTGTTTATCTGCACAGTACAGTACCACACTGGAGGAGTGTGCAGAGAACAATATAGAGGACTGGATAGATACTCTTAGAAACTTCAATGCCTAGGTCTTGACACTGATCCGTCGATATCAAAGATGGTTATCAGCAGCTTTATTTTCTAGCTAACTCATTAACTTCTGTTGCAGAAAGAAAATCATCAAACGTTAGAACCAAGCTAATCGTCTAAGGATAAGAATGATTACTGGATCCATGAAGAACAGGTAGCTTTGTTTGGTGATGTTCCTAAGTGATATACAATAGTTAATGATAGTGTGGCATCGCTGTTAAAAGCTGGGATCTGAAGCCTGAGGGCAGGGGTTCAGATTTTTTTTTTTTTTTTTTTTTGTCACTTGGAAATGATATAACATGGTGATAATAATGTAGCCCTATACTACACAATGACATTTTCATCAATGATAAACTGCATATATGATCATGGTCCCACAGGGTTATAATACCATGTTTTTGTTATACCTTTTCTATGTTTAGATGTATTTAGACACACAAAAAACTTACCATCGTGTTACAAGTGCCTCCAATATTCAGCACAGTAACACGTTGTATGAGTTTATAGTCTAGGAGCAGTAGGCTATCATAGTGAGTTCACACTATGATGTTTCCATGACTACGAAATCACTTAAGGACGCCTTTCTCAGAATGCATCCCCATCATTATGAGACACATGGCTATAGTACTCATTTCATTTGATTGTTTTATGCATAGGATTACAACAATGCACATAAAGCACTCAGTATCAGTTCAACACAGAGTAAATGCTCAAAAAAATTCCTTTTAAATAGGTTACACTCTCAGTTAATACACTGCTCAGGTACTGAATCCCCCATGAAGCCCTAACCTCCCAAATCTAGCTGAGCAAGTTGCTTATCGGCTCTATTTGGATGCTATCCCTATGTATGATTCTATCACAACACAGAAAATTATGTTATAGATGCTATCATTGTGTTTGTTTCCCCTTGTAGACTGTGAAATCCTTAAAGGTAAAGAATCTGAATTTTTACATTGTATTTCATTGTTTTTATCTCCCAGATCTATACAGTACCCAGTACATGGGAAGTCATCGTGTACTCAGTTAGTATATGAATGCATTATCTCATTTTGTTCATCTGAAATACAGGAAAGACTAATGTTTAAACTTCTAGGTTGAAAGGTCAACTGAATAAATTGTTAATTGTGTCATATTAATATCAATTAATGTTCTTTTGGGATTTTTTTTTGTTTTTCTCAGTAAAATTACGGGAGGAAGAGCTCTTAAGTTCTGTATGTTAGTAGTATAATTGCCAGCAGCGGATGTACAGGTGTCAAGATTCACTGTAAACAGCCTCCACTGTTACATCTCAGAATAGAACATATGTAATGAATGAACTGCAAGTTCCTTCTTAAGAGTCTTCCTTCCAGGCAGATGCTGTAACAGGATCCTTGGGTTGTGCAGTCCTGGCAGAATCTGACTGACGGAGCTGAATGAGACTTTGGCCCTCAGGTTGTCTGCCTCACACTTCCTAATGACCTTATCAGAAGACGCAGAGAGGAAAAACACGGAACCAAGAGGAGATGCCATTAGTACACCTGAGCAAAACTGCAGCTATCTCTGGAGAGGGAATGATAAATACTGTTCTCACTGAAGGTAACAACCCTCACTGCAGCTTTAGGCTCAGGGTAGAGTAAGTAAACTTACTAATGGAACCCAGAGGGTAGCCAATTAAAGCACCCCACAAAGCTGCTGCAATTATTTGTTTTAGAGGTCTCCAACATTTAGCAGGAGCAGGAGACAGTGTAGATTCTAGGCTCGGAAACATGATTCTTTGAGACAGCATGCATGCTGATTGTTCCAGGACTCCTGTTTTCTGCCCTTAGCTTGGTCTCAGATCTGGCTTGCCTACTTCATACACTGACGTCTCCAGCTGATCTTCTAGGATCTGAGCTTTACCTTTCCATGAGTATAGAATTCCAAAAAGCTAAGAGCCCAAGTTTTGCAGTCAGATGGACCTGGGCTTGAATTATTGGTTGTGTTACCTTGTACGAGCTACCTGACTTCCATGAGTCTTGTTTTTCCTCATCTGATAAATAGGTGCTAATCACAGTGCTTTACCTGATAGGGTTGTTATGAGCATTTAACTTTTTTTTTTTTCTTGAGATCAGGTCTGGCTCTGTCACCCAGGCTGGAGTGCAGTGGCATGATCTCCGCTCACTGCAACCTCTGTCTCCTCGGTTCAAGTGTTTCTCCTGCCTCAGCCTCCTGAGTAGCTGGGATTGTAGGCACCTGCCACCACACCTGGCTACTTTTTATATTTTTAGTATATTCAAGGTTTCACCATGTTGCCGAGGCTTGTCTCGAACTCCTGACCTCCAGGGATCTGCCTGCCTCAGCCTCCCAAAGTGCTGGGATTACAGGCGTGAGCCACCATACCCAGCCAGGATTTAATTTTCAACATGAATGTAAAGCATATAAAAGTTTCTGGTACAAGATAAATGCTCAAGTAATATTACCTTTTGTTGTTGTTATTGTTGTTTTTATTACTGTAGCCATTTGAATTTGCCACTGATATGGTTTGGCTATTTCCCCATCCAAATCTCACCTTGAATTGTAATAATACCCACATGTCAAGGGTGGGGCCAGGTGGAGATAATTGAATAATGGGGGCAATTTTGCTCATACTGTCCTCATGGTAGCAAATAAGTCTAATGAGATCTTATGGTTATATAAATGGGAGTTTCCCTGCACAAGCCCTCTTGCCTGCCACCATGTAAGACCTGCCTTTGCTTCTCCTTCCTCCATGATTGTGAGGCCTCCCCAGCCATTTGGAACTGTGAGTCCACTGGACCTCTTTCCTTTGTAAATTACCCAGTCTTGGATATGTCTTTATTAGTAGCGTGAGAACAGACTAATACAGCCACCTTGGCCATGATTCTCTTTCTGATGAGACCAACCTAGATGGTAACTCACTCTGGAGGATTAATTGGCTTTCTGCTATTTGTCTTTCTTGATCTTTCTTAGGCTATTTTTCATCTTGTCCTATCTCAGAGTGGCCCTCCAAACCTGCCCATGTGACACTACCAACCATAAGAACACTGATCTGGCAAATGGCAACTATTTTCACGACAGGTTCTTTGGAATTTGTGTCGTTCCTCCAAGTGAATTTAGATGTAATTTAAACGAGAGGCTGTGGATTTTGCAAAGATAAAGATATAAAGGGGGAAGGACACACACACACACACACACACACACACACACACACACACACACAAACACACTTTTAAATTTTATTGCATAGACCCTGTTGGGGGAAACAAGATGTCACTTCTGGATTCTGCACCTGCACGGCATGGGTGTAATGAAAATGCCTGTCAGGGAAAGTAATGTGTTTAATATTGCCCCAGTCTTAAACATCAGCGGAGATTTCTGTGCATTGCAAATAATTCCAACACCTGCCCGTATTACACTGCTCTGTATTTTATCTGTGGTGGGATGATATCAATATGCCAAGCATGAGAAAAAGGATGTTTTGTGATATTGATGTAGGGAAGCAGAAAAACAAGCACATAAAAAGGGCAGCCAAAGACGCCGCAAAGTTCTCAGAAGAAAAGGCCATGACCTGTCACTGGTGTGCACTGAGTTTATTCTTTTCTAACTAAGCATCCAGGGACTGTCAAGGATGCTAGTGGCCATGATCAAGGATTTTAAGGGAGATAAAATGACACTGATTAGAAAAAGCCTTTCAGGAAGCTGTGAGTACCTGGGAGATGAATAACAGACATGGGCTGTTAGGGACTGTAAGGGAAACTAACATCACAGTATTTCAGGGTGAATGAGTGAGCAATTCCCAAGAGGCAACAGGGTAACAGGGAGGAAAACTTTGGGACCTGAAGAATGATTGCTGGGGTGGGGGCAGAAGTGAATTTTTCTATAAGGAATACATTTGCATATGGAGAAGAAAGAAAATGGTCGGCAATCAAGATGGATACCATTCTTATGGAAGTAACATTTAAAAAGAGGACTCAGATTATTTTTGGACATATTATAATTGTATATATATATTTATATGGTACACAGTGATGATATATCTATACGGTGTAGAATGACTAACTCAAACATTAAATATATCCATTATCTTAAATAATTATCATCAATTTCCTTCTAACTACAAATTTGTACCCTTTGACCAACATCTCTCCATTCCCCAACCCACTGCTTCTGGTAGCCGCTATTCTATTCTCTGCTTCTATAAATGTGATTGTTTTGGATTCCACATACATAAAACCATGCTGTTTTTGTCTTTCTGTGTCTGGCTTATTTCTTCACTTAGCACAATGTCCTCCATGTTTATCCAGGCTGCTGCAAATGGCAGAATTTCCTTCTTGTTTAAGGCTGAATAATATTCCATTGTGTATATACCACATTGCTACATTCTCTTTATCCCTTTACCCTTTAATGAACATTTAGGTTGATTCTATATCTTCGCTATTGTGAATAGTGCTGCAATGAACATGACAGTGCTGACGTCATTTAGACATGCTGACTTCAAGCTCTGGGGATATATACCAGGTAGTGGGATTGCTGAATCATATGGCGGTTCCATTTTTAGTTTTATGAGGAACCTCCATACATATTTCCATCATAATTAAAGATATTTTTCTTAATCTTTATTTACTCTTAGTGCCCATTTTTGGCCTTTGTTGCGTCTTCTGCACTTTTTTGTAATAGCCTCTAAGTGATCTTACTTGTGGTTTCCTTCTCCTTTGTTTAATTCTGTATGACCAATGGTTCCCTATTGCCTTCTGAGAAGAGTGTCAGATCCTTTATTCAGAATTCAAGGCCCCCAACTATCTTATCATCGTTATTATCCACTACTTCTTTATGTTCAGTAGTTCCCCCTTGTCTATGATTTTGCTTTCTGCAGTTTCAGTTACCCTTGGTCAACCACGGTCCAACAAATAGTTGAGTATAAGACAATAAGATACTTTGAGAGAGAAGGAGACTATAATACATTCACATTATTTGTATTACAGCATGTTGTAATAATTCTCCATTTTATTATTAGTGTCATTAATCTCTTACTGTGCCTAATTTATAAATTAAATTTTATCATAACTATGTATGTACGTATGTATACATGGAAAAAATAGTATATATAGGGTTTGGTGCTACCCACAGTTAAAAGCAACTACTGGGGGTCTTAGATCGTTCCCCCATGGATAAGTGGGGACTACTGTACACTAATAGTTATTTGGCATCCGACAGGGTCTGGACTGGATACGGGATATCTCTTCGTGAAGCAGACATCTTAGAGTAACTTTGTAATTGGTCCCAAATAACGCAGAGAAATGACATTCTTTCTCTGGATCTGTTGCTAAGGGCTCCTGGAAAAAAGATCACCCAGTTCTCCAAATTACACATAAATAACAGAAACACAACATGAATGAACTTTTCACTCAGTATTTGGAAAGCATGTCTTGGAACTACCTGCCTTAGAAGCCATTGGAATGCTTGTTTCAAAATGCTGATTCTTGACCTAATTCCAGACCTACTAATATTATAGAATCTTTGTAAAAAAGAAGATACATTAGTAATATTTATGTATTTATTCCATGATATAAATAGATATTATATATACGTGTATGTGTGTGTCCTGTGTCATCACAGTGCTTGACCTTGGAGTGTAGAAGGCTTCCAATTAGTGATAACTATTAGACTGAACAAATTTTTTCAGTTTCACCTTCTCTCCTGGGCCCTAGATCCACACATGCCAAGTTTCCTCCTTAAGTGCCTCACATCTTACATGGGAGAATATGTCTGTATATAGGGATAGATAAATAGATGGGTAACTGTTAAATGTATACACAAATAACTTAGTGATTAATGTTTTGGGCATGTAACTGATCTACGTATTTATACAAGCAATACGTCTACAAGCAGAACTAACTATATAATGTGTGAGGCGTAGTATAAAAAATGTGAGGCCTTTTGTTTAAAAATTATTAAAACTTTCAAGGTGGTGACAGCAGATCATTAAACTAAGTCCAGGACCCCCATGCATCTGAACTCGTCCATGATGTTTATAATGTTCTTCCTAAATTTATCATTTTTTCCCATACTTAACTCATCTATTTCTCTGATTCCTTTGTATGTAATCTGACTCTACTATCAAACTTGAATTTAAAAATACCTCATAATTAAAAACCGTATCATTTTAGCACTTTGGATTATTTTCAGAGCATTATCAGAAACCTTCACACTTAATCATCACAGGGTCCCCATGAGGCAGACACGATTATTATTCCCATTTCACAAATAACTGATGCTCAGAGGTTAATGGACCTGTGCAAGACCACAAAATCATTAAGAAACAAAATCTTAGTATCCTTAATTCAAATCTCATACTGTTTCCTCCAGACTGCATTCGACTGTATCCGCAATAAGCTCCTCCAGGGTAGGGTGGATGAGCTGTATCTCTTTGCTTCCCCCATCTCTTAACACATGGGCCATAAGAGGTATTCAATAAAGATATGAATAAAGAGCATTTCTCCTTGGGAGTAAAGGAGAAGAGGCCCAGTGACTCTTCTGATCTCCAAGAGACAAGGGAAGGAGCCAAAAGATTCTTCTTACTAGGTGCCCACCCAGCCCTACAGCCAAACTCCACACCTTCCAGAGCATATCACCTAAAATAATCCACCTATCCACGCCCACGTCCCCCACATCCCACCCTTGGTTGTATTCATTTGCATTTTTCCAGGTTGTGCGGAATTTTTATAGCTCTGTTTCTAATATCCCCACCTCGCTGTCATCTCCCCTGTACCACCAATTCTGCAAATTTTAATCTTAATAAATGTATCACTATAGCTAGCTATTAAGTCCTTACAATACATTTAATAGAAGCTGGGCAACGGATCCTTTTTTAAAAACATGTGGCTGCCTCTCCTCCAATCAATTCATTGCTATTCTCTTTTCCCTTCCACCAAATTCCTCTACTGCAACAAAACATTGAGACACAAGTTGATTTTAATTAATTTTTCAAGCTTTCTCTAAAGTTAAGCAAAACATTACAAGTCAAAAGAAAACAACACCCTTGTGTATGATTAGTGTGCAGTGATTTTTTTATATATATGTACATGTTCACAAGCAGTGCATTTTTTTTAACAGAAATAAATGGGAGAGAAAGAATCTTAATTCATGGCATTTTATAATCTGCACATCTAACACACTTTTTAAAAGATATGTATTTTTAGAGACAGAGTCTTACTCTGTCACCCAGGCTAATGTAGACTGGCGTAATCAAGGTACACTGCAGCCTTGACCCCCAGGCTAAAGTGATCCTCCCACCTCAGCCTCCCTAGTTGCTGGAACTGCATGCATGTGCCACCATGCCTGGTTAATTTTAAAAAATGTAGTTTTAGAGACAGGGTTTCACTATGTTGCCCAGGCTGGTCTCCAACTCTTCAGTTCAAGTGATCCTCCCACCTTGGCCCCCAGAAGTGCTGAGATTATAGGTGTGAGCCATCGTGCCTGGCCAGATCTAACACACTTTAATAAGAAGCAGCCTCCACACAAAAAGGTAAATAGAATTTCTCTACCCTGGGGAATGGTTAATATTCAGTTTAAGGCTATCACCTTGTGGAAGGAAAGAAGAGTTTTCATATATTTGAAAGCTTTCTTCTAAGCTATTGAGAAATTTGTGTATTAAGGAAAATTTATAGTAATAGTGGCTAACGCTTATCAGCAAATTATGATTGATGTGTACATACATATATACATATACACAGAAATGTAAGTGAACATATGTACATATACACACATATAAATACACATACATATATATAATATATATAACCTCCTATATATACTATATAGATATTTAATGCTTAGAAATACATCATAGAGTACTTTCTTGTATAAGTTTGTGAGAATGTGAAGGTGAATGCAAGTATATGTATTTGGTGTCTGGATTTAAAACTACTTTGGAAAGCTGACATCTCAGGTTTATAAATATATCTCATTTTCACAGCTTCAGCCAGATTTTCTCATGGTATTGAGAGAAAATATCAATAAAGTGTAATTATTCTCTTGCTGGGCCTTATGTGCAGTAAATTTCCAGATAACCAAATTTTATACAAGTTGAAAATTTCAAAAGGAACATGATTTTGAAGGATCTGGTGTTTGGGGATCTTCAGATAATCATTAGATATGTTAATTCTCTACAGAATCAAAAGATCTTCTGAAAAGAATCTTATTACTGAATTTCAAATGATCTTAGGTAATTTTTTTAACCCAATCCACTTTGCTTACGAGAGAAATCTAGTAATTATGAGTACAGTCTTTACTCAGAGTCATTCATTACAGATTTACACATCCATACCTAATCATTTTACTTCATGATTATTTTTCAGTAAGGCTTGAGTAAATCAACTCTGGATTAAAGATTCACTGTATGTCTTTACTTGTCTCCTAATCTGTGATTTTCCTTTCTACGTTTATTTTTCTCTGAAAGAACTTTTTTACTCAAACACAGTCTGTGTTGACAATGTCCTAACTGTAGAGAGTGAACGCAAGTGAATAGGTGACAGGAAGGCAAGTGCAAGAATGAAAGAATGACAGCATTCAGAACCAGTCAGTGAACGGGATCACAGACAGTGCTGTAAGGTATGGGTTAGAAATAAGGGCACTGTGGCCGGGTACAGTGGCTCATGCCTGTAATCCCAGCACTTTGGGAGGCCATGGCGGGCAGATCAGGAGGTCAGGAGATTGAGACCATCCTGGCTGACACAGTGAAACCCCGTTTCTACTAAAAATACAAAAAACTAGCTGGGTGTGGTGGTGACTGCCTGTAATTCCAGCTACTCAGGAGGCTGAGACAGGAGAATCGCTTGAACCCCGGAAGCGGAGGTTGCAGTGAGTGGAGATGGTGCCACTGCACCCCAGCCTGGACAGCAGAGTGAGATTCAGTCTCAAAAAAAAAAAAAAAAGAAAGAAAGAAAAGAAAAGAGGGCACCTTCTTTTAAGTCATTAGGAGGCATCTGCTGAAAGCTCAGACTTTAATCCACACATCATTCACTCTCTGGTGGAGGGCAGTAATAGTCATTTCATCATTTCAATTATACAGGCAAGATCAGAGAGATTACTTGTTGGCCCAAATCTCACAGCAAGCCAAAGGAGATAAAGGCTGCTTGGCCCGTATAACCAGTGTTTTCCTCTTATCATACTTTACTGTCAAATAGTTTTTATGGTACATTCAGAGGTAGGTTTTCTCCCCCTTCTTACACAAATACAGGTATGCTATCTTTCATATGACATGAGACAGGCCCTGAAAAGTTGAATACGAATTGATCTCTCATAAATTAAATACTGAAGAGAAGACTGATCGAACTGGTGGACAAGGGAAAAGAGGGAATTCATGCAGTTTCAAGTTTTAAAAACATACTTAATGTATTTTCAAAAAATGATCAGTGTTTTGAAACAATATTTAAAATAATATTTTTTGACACTTGAGAAACTCACATGAAAAGGAGACCCGCATGAAGTAAAAAGTAATTTACTAATGTAAATAAACACTCTAGCTTTCTCTGACCTAGATTGTTTTTCCTAGTGTAGTATTTCCCAAATTGTGGTCCCAGGAGCTGGATATTAATAAGTATTCTGTCAAGGAATATTACACAGTGAATGGTCAAATGAATTTGGGAAGTCTTAAATAAAAATTTTAAAGATGTATTTAATACAAGATTTCACAGAACATTTAATTTGCTAGTAGGCACTGTGAGTATCTAAGAGAGAGGAAGCAATATTAAAAAGTTACCCAGGCCAGGCACCATGGCTCATGCCTGTAATCCCAGCACTTTGGGAGATCGAGGCGGGTGGGTCACTTGAGAGCAGGAATTTGAGACCAACCTGGCCAACATGGTGAAAACCCGTCTCTACTTAAAACACAAAACTTAGCCAGGCATGATGACGGGTGCCTGTAATCCCAGCTACTCAGGAGGCTGAGGCAGGAGAATGGCTTGAACCCCAGGAAGTAGAGGTTGCAGTGAGCCAAGACTGTGCCACTGCACTCCAACCTGGGTGACAGAGCCAGACTCTGCCTCAAGAATAATAATAATAATAGGGCGGGTTGCGGTCGCTCAAGCCTATAATCCTAGCACTTTGGGAGGCTGAGGTGGGCAGATCACCAGGTCAAGAGATCGAGACCATCCTGGCCAACATGGTGAAACACCGTCTCTACTAAAAATACAAAAATTAGCTGGGTGTGGTGGCGTGTGCCTGTAGTCCCAACCACTCGGGAGGCTGAGGCAGGAGAACTGCTTGAACCCGGGAGGTGGAGGTTGCAGTGAGCCGAGATTGTGCCACTGCACTACAGACTGGCGCCTGGTGACAATGAGACTCTGTCTCAAAAAAAAAAATTATAATAATAATAAAATAAAGAGCTACTATATAGTATGCATACACACACACACACACACACACACACATACATATATATATATGTATTTACCATTGACTATGTTTCCTGATTTTCATTCCCAAGGGCCATCCTATAAGACTGATATTTAAGGGAATGTATTTTGGGAACCAGCAGTCTAATGACACTTTTCTTTTAGTGAGACCTCATATATGTCAGCAATTAGTGTATCCAATGCTAGTCTAAAGGTATAGCCCTCATAAGCACATTTTTGTTTGTTTGTTATGAGAGGAAATATCCTTTAGATATTAAACTGAGACAGCGCTAATCACTCTCAAAGGTGAAAGTGCTATTTCCTTTATAACCAAAACAACATTGCTCAAAAGAAATGTTTTAACATGTCGCAAGTATTTTCTCCCACAATTATTTACATCCTTCCCTCATGTCAGGCCCTTCATTAAGTCAAATAGCAACCAGTTTAGACTTGATTTAATCCAAAAGAATATTGAGAAAATATACCAAATCAAACAAATACAACTTAACCATGATTCTTCAAAAGGGTCTCTTAATTGTTACTCTTTATTATTTTCTAGGAACACCGTGGGACTTGTCTCTAGAATTTATCTGGAAAAGCTTGCCAAATTTAAGTCTAATCCTCTTGTTATAAAGTTTCTAATCAACACACACACACGCGCACACACACACACACAGAGCAGTTATACTAGAGTAAAAATTTCTGGACTGCTGCAATTTTCAAAAGAAGTAAAGTTATTCCAAGAGTTTTCAAAGGTAGAATACAACCCAGTTTCTCTAAATGGCAACTCAATTTACTGAAGTTCATTATAGGTTCTTAGAACCAAATCACGGATTGTAGTAGGTGTATCTATGTCAAAACCCGTGTGATATAAAGACCTGTACAAGAAGGCAACAGTAGATTACAGAGGGTCTTGCTAGGCTAGGCAGCACTGAGTGTAACAAGTTGTGCTGGAGTGTTATGTGAATGAACTCACCAGCTCTTTCCTACTGAACCCTGAGCCTTATTTAACTTTTTATATTCAGCACATTGCACACAGTTGACACCCACCACATGTTTGTTGAAGAGACAAATGTAGTAATGAGCTGGGGATGAAAGAATTCCATCTAGATGAACAGTGTTACAAACTAAATCTCTAAAGAGAATCCAAGGCAATAAAGGTGGTTGGAGAGCTGTGGAGACTTGCGGCTACAACTTACTAGTTAGTAAGATTGACTAACCTATGTTTTCAGAGAAATGTAACAGAATTTATGTGACAGAATATTCATGAGGATTAATGAGCTCATTTGGGGAAGGTACTTTGAGATCCCTGGAGGAAACATGAAAAGATTTTAAGTAGTTTATATTTAATGAATCACTATCTCAGTTATCTAACTAGAACTCTGTCTCAGCTGCTATAGTATTTATTTTGCTGCATAATAGTTATGCATGTATGACAACCATCATACATAGTATATTATGTCATAGGTTTATATTTTACGCCCTGTAATTGATGAGGTGCTATAAGAAAATTTTATGATAGAAGAAAGTTGGATTCCTGCACTTGGTTTGTATACCTGCAGGATGCTAATGGTGAAAATTCCTTCCTGACCACTGCGGGTAATCAGTTTATTCCCTGAAGCATGAGATCTGATTATCTTTATCTGTACTTCACACACATGCAGTATATATTGGATCTGTCGCCCTAACTGAAAGAGATTCTGATATGGTACCTGTAATTTAAGGAATTTCTCCAACTAGAAAGCCAATGTCATTAAAAGTGAGCAACCTGTAAGGGAATTGCAGGAAGAGATGGTGCTCTAATAGTAAGAGGCTTGATAGCCAGGAAATATGAAGCATTTTTCTAGAACATTTGAAAGACAAGAAAAGTATATTTGGGGCTGGGTAATTGATATGGGAATTTTAAACTTTCAAGAATGAGGTTCTGCTGTGAATACAATTTCAAGCTAATAATTCACTCATCCTACATTTTGTGTCTTAAAAACTGATCTTAAAATGTTTTAATACGATCAGATTAAGGAAATGGAGATGCACTTGGAGTGCACACGTGTGTGTGTGCACATGCGTGCGCACACACACACACACACACACACACACACTGAAGTGGCAAGGAGCAATGACTCCATATGCCACAGGATGAAAACTGATGGACTCAGTTTTCACAACTACAGCCAGACAAAAACAGGATCAAATCCAGATTCTAATATTCTCCGCCCTTGTGACCTGGGCCAAATTGCTTATGTTTTTTAAGCCTCAGTTTTCACCTCACAGTGTATAAAGTACATTTTAGGCTCCTTCTGCTTCCAATCACTTTCCTAGGTGTTCATGTTCTCATATGACACCCATAAAGTAGTAGCAAATTAAAAATTTTAATACTAAGTATTTTAAAATTTTCTTTCCACGTAGCTGTTGAAGTCTCAACTTCCCTCTCCTATCACCCCCTAGGCCTCACCCTACCATCACCCATTTAACATTTTATTTCCAAAGAAATGGTCATTTTAATTATCCTGAATAGAGGACTACTATTTCATAAAACAAAAGCCTGCTGCTGTATGCTTTAAAAACAGTTTATCTATTCAAATCAAAGCATGCTTCTAAAACAAGCTAAACAACCGCCAGTAAGTGACGAAATTGAGTTCTTCCTTTTGGTAAATTAGCAAAGAAGTCAGAACATATTGACTATTTGATCACTGAATGCCTCTGACTCTTACCTTTCAGCTCTGAGCTACATGGTAGCCTTAGTCCTTAATCTGAGGGAAGTATGCCTGGAGAAACAAATTAGCATTGCCATCTTCCATCTATCTGACAGATGAGCACCAAATTATCCTACTGAAACAGTGAGATACTTTTACAGCAAAGTCGACTACCAAATGGGTGTGAGGTGGGGAATGTGAAGGATATTTAGTGTTCCTTAATTATCTGTTTGCTCATCTGTGCCACTCATCACTATGACACTAATAAGCACCCACATTGGCTTAGACTAAAACTTAGGAGAAACAAATGCTATCTCAGCCTTGACTGTTAGGAAACTAATCATATTAAGGGAATAAATGGCAACTGGTCTATTCAGATCCCTAAAGTCATTTTAAAGAGCTCTCTTTAGCCTCAGGGTAACACTTTACCAAGTTCCTCTACCCAATAAAATAAAAATACTGAAAGCAATCAGAGAGAGTCAAGACAACCCGATGGCATGATCCCAGGAATCAAATTACGTAGTCTTGCTTTTGAACATCTTGCTCTGAAATAAACACTACTTTTTTACCTAAGGAGTGAGAAAGTCCTTAGGTTTCATTAACCCAGAGTCATAAGATACTCTAGAATATTTTAACATACCAAATAGTTGCCTTAAATAAATATATGTTACACTACAGTGGTTCACAATAGCTTAGGAAGCATTCTCATTATCTCTTGCATGCCAAGAAAAGGGTAAAAGGCAGGACAATTATTTTTCTCCCCATTTTACAGATGAGTAAAAGGAGATTCAGAAATAGTGAATAGCCGGTGATCACGTTACTAGCAAGTGTTATGACTCCTTTAAGAAATCAACCTTCTGGTTCCCAGGTGAAAGTCCCCTTTATGCTTTAGAATCCTACCTGTACCTGCCGGAGAGAAAGTGGGCAGCAAAAGAGAGAGTCACAAAGGATGTTTGCTCCATGAAATGAATTAATTAGGACACTAATTCACCAAATAAGAAATGTTTCTTTGTGAATCACCAAAACCAGTGAACTCTTCAATGGAATGACCTTTCAGGCTGCAGCTACTCCCTTGGAGAATTTAAATTATAAACTAGATCAAGAATGTTGGCTGTTTCAGCCTGTGGCACTGCTTTATGTGGCTAACTCACAAGGTGGAAGGTGGATTGATGCCCCACTTACTCCTGTAGGGAAGATAAAGACGATTGCTTCAACCTTCTTGAGAAATCTTCAGTTTATGTAGCTGAGATGCTGATGTGCTAGAATCTTCTAGCCAGGCAACCTTATCTGTTTCAAGACACAAGCAGGGACCACCAGGTCTCTCGGCACCCAACAATGATAAGAGAGTGTTGGTTTGGTTATGTGAGGTGGCGATGCCCACATGACATTTTTTTCTCACTGCAGCCTTCCTTCTTCAAAACCATTCCTCAAGAAATCTACCCTAAATTCCCTTTGGAGAAAAAAAAATGAAATATTTTGAGTCTACTGTGTGATTTTTTTTTCCCCCAGAGCCTTTTTCTTGTCCAGATACTACTTTGAAATGTTCAGGCTCAAGTCCAGATACAAAGTGCAGCAGATTGCTTCATTTAGTTACTCTGAACCTCATTATGGCTCACCTCTGGGTATGTAATCAGCCTTTTATTCACCTAACAGGATCATTCTCTACTAAGGTGTTCATTTAAAGACGTTTCCCCACAGGGTCCATCTTTCAGAGAGCTCCTGGGAGTGCTGATAGGAAGCATGTGCATGCTGAATATTCATGGTTGCTAAAAAGTTACCCCTGCCATTAGGTGTAGCAGCCCTTCAGCTAGTCAAAGGCTCTGTGGCTGCACTAGATCTACACAGCACAGGCTGGTAGCTGGCAATGCAGAGGAGGAAAAAGACAGAGACACACCAGGACAAGACGGACAGCTGGCAAATTACATCCAAGTGGGCTGCTGTCCACTGGGAGAACAGTCCTGCTTCCTGGGGTAATTCATCTTCCTGACACCTCCCCTTCCTAGGAGTTAGTTTTCACCAACATACTTTCGCTCCTGACAAACAGGACAGATCTGTCTTTACTCCTCCGTCCTGCTGACAGGCAGAAAGAGTCACTGCTAGTGTGCCTTCAGCCTTTTCCTTCTTTCATGACACTGCTATTTATCTACCACCCAATTTATTGATAATTATCAGAGACTTCAGGGAGTGCGGTGATTAGATAAAAGAATCTGGCCAGAGTTGGATGGCACTTTGTGTTGAAGTTTCCCAGGGCTGTGTGCCCCTTCAACCCTAGTTTAAATCAAACAAATGGGAAATGACTAAGCTAAGCCTAAAAACAGAACAGATGTTTCGACTTGGAGATGTCTGATCAATTAAGTATTAAATTTCACTCTGATTAAACTGATTTTAAAGGCACAGAAATCTCATAAACTATGCTTAATGGAGAACAGAGAACATACTATTTTAGATGACCTCTTAATGAAAAGAAGAAACATTCTATATTTAAGATGTTTACTCAGGCAAGTATAATGTCGATGTAGGGAAGAAAAAAAGACGGTGACAGAAATTTAATTAACTTGGGTCCTAGTCCTGGATGGCCAGGCTGCTAAATATCTGTATGATTTTAAATCTCTTCCTTAACCTCTCTGGGTTTTAGTGTGTTAGTCTATAAGAAAGGAGTGGTAACCGATGACCTCTTTGTTCCATTCTTGGGCTAAAACTCCATCTGGAACCTCATTTCCAAAATGACGTGCAAAAAAAGTGTAATATGCATGCCAATACTGCTCCCTTCTATAAAAACTAAACGGCAAACTTCAGCAAATGTGTAATCCAGGAAGAAATGTGGTATGTTTACATTTCCACATGACTATTAATTTTTGATAAGAAGAACTTTCAAAGTTTCCCAAGCTTAAAACCTAAAACTTAAATCTTCTCTCTCTGGAGACCTCAGGCAGGCACCAGGTGCAAATCAGTCAGCTATAGCTAATGTATTTTACTAATGAGCCCAAGGCACAAACATACCCTTTTTCTTTCTCCTTATACATGGAGAAAGGACTCAAAACATGTTGGATGTCTCTTTAATTATCTTTACCTACCAATTGCCTCTTCTAAGACTTTGACACAATTCAGTGTCCTCTAATGGTAAGAAGCTATTTCTGGTGAAGCAGGGTGGCAATAAACCTTTGTCTTAGCCAAGCGTCTGATTGACATTGCAACATTTGTTATATTTCTTGCTTCATCAAATCTAAACCTAACGCACTTTAAAAAAAATTTACTGGAGTTCCTCAAATGATTATTTGTAATAGATATATTTTTTAGATTTTAAGTAACCTATTATTTAATATCCCAAAACAGAATTCCAAGTGGTTACCCCTGCTCCCTACACCTAAGAATTCAAGTACAGGAAGCTTTATCTGTGAGACTTCTACAGCAGAGCCCCTAAAGGGATAAGCTACATGGCTAGCACTTCAGGGAAAGATTTTTGCTATCTCTCAAGAACTGTCAAAGGTCTAGGAGATCACTAACATCAGTTCCATTAAAAAGGTCCTCAGCTAACAAGCAAACTAATTTGAAAAATGGAACCTCAGGGCAGGCAAAGGTATCTGAATGCATAGGTCTTTCTGCAGTATGCAGTTTCTTCTTCCCTTAATGTGAGTATCCTGTTTGCTTTGACCTATTTAAATCATTAGTTGAAAAATGCCCTTTCTATTGCTTTGGGGAAAGATGTCACTGGCTTCTGTTTAACTGTCACATTTGAGGTTAGGGTCTGTCTTACCATTGGAGACATTAGGTAAAGAGGTAAGAGAAGAAAGAAAAGAAAGAAAGGGGAAGGGGAAGGGAAGGAAAGGAGGGAGAGAGGGAGGAAGGAAAAAGAGAAAAAGAAAAGAAAAAGAGAAAAAGAAATCAGAGAAGCACAACAAACTGGCCCTATCAGAATATATACTGCCTTTGGTGATCTGATGAGAATGGGTACAATCCACTAATAGAAAGTTATTCATTTGGGTTAAAATGAAACCCCTTGACAAATAACAAACATGCACAAAAATAACATATTTAACCCTTTGGTGACATTTTCTTTAATCACACTCTTTCCAAATAGAGTTAGCTAAAAAGTTGAGTCACGGCCAAATAAGATTCAGGATACAAAAATTTCATAATGCAAAGAGTAGAAAAGGTGTGCACATGACAAGGTAAGAAAACACCAATCTACACTAGGAAGTATTACCATGAAGGTATAAGGTGAAAAGAAAAGGATGCACGGAAGCCAGTGCTACCAACAGGACCCTTGAGCACTGGAATCACTGGTGTGCTTCCAGTGTCTAGAACAATGCCGGGTACCCAGCAAGTGCTCAATGATAAGTGTTACATAAACGAATAGACTTTCTTCAAATAAACTTTCTAAATATAAATATACATTACATACGTATATTTATAAATTTTATATATATATATATATATATATTTCATTTTAAAATGGATATAAAAAGAGGAAGAGCATCAAAATATGACTGAAATCTGCTTTGGAAAACCCTAAATGAGTATGTCTCCACATTTGGTATAAAGTTATTAAACAGAGCTGAAATCAAAATGGGAGGCAATGCCTGTTTACCCTGCAGCTTTACCAGTAATATGCCTCTTAGGCTGTTTACAAGGCGCATGAAAATAGAAGGTGATATGTGAACAGTGTAATAAATATATGAAATGAAACAATTCCGGGGGGTAAGTGAAAGGAATGAAGCAAGCAATACTTAAGTTAAAATAACTTCTGATACATTGGGTTTGAGGGGACAATTAGAAGAGAAACAAGAGGAACTCACAATTAATGTGCTCAAAGCGATCACCAAAAATTAGCCCTGAAGATAAGATGCTAAACAATTCTATATGGTCCTCCATTGTGTCTATAAAGTAATTTATTGTCTATCAAGATATATCTCATGTTCTTATATCAAATATTTTCCATTAAGTAGACTTAATTTCCAAATCAGCAAGTTTATAAAAGGATAGACTAAAAAAACATATTGCACAGAAGCTTGGCTGTTTTTGTTATTGATATTTGCCATGTTTGTTTGTTTGTTTGTTTGCTTGCTTTGAGAAGAAGTCTCGCTCTGTCACCCAGGCTGCAATGGCACAATCTCAGCTCACTGCAACCTCCACCTCCTGGGTTCAAGCAATTCTCCTGCCTCAGCCTCCTGAGTAGCTGGGACTACAGGTACGTGCCACTATGCCCAACTAAATTTTTTTCTTTTTGTATTTTTGGTAGAGATGGGGTTTTGCCATTTTAGCCTGGATGGTCTCGATCTCCTGCACCTCAGCCTCCCAAAGTGCTGGGATTACAGGCGTGAGCCACCGCACCTGGCTACATTTGCAATGTTTTAATAAAATCGTTTTCACCCTCACGTTTAGCTTTTCCTACTTAGTCCTGATGGGAAGTCACGTTGTTCAGCTACAGATAACCTGCGGAAGGAAGAATCATGGCTCCTCAAAGATGTCCACATGCTAATCCCCAGAACTGTGAATATGTTAGGCTACGTGGTAAAAGGGAATTCGGTTGCAGGTGGAATTGAGGTTGTTCAGCAGCCAGTTGGAAGAAAGACAGATAATCCTGGATTATCTGGGTGAGCCCAATCTAATCACATGAGTCTTTAAAAAGGGACAAAGAGGCAGAAGATTGCAGGCTTTGAGGAAGGAAGAAACAGACCATGAGCTAGAAGCTAGAAATGCAGTAGCCTCGGCCGGGCGTGGTGGCTCACGCCTGTAATCTCAGCACTTTGGGAGGCCAAGGTGGGTGGATCACGAGGTCAACAGATCAAGACCATCCTGGCCAACATGGCGAAACCCCGTCTCTACTAAAAATCCAAAAAAAATTATCTGGGCGTGGTGGCGCATGCCTGTAGTCCCAGCTACCCAGGAGGCTGAGGCAGGAGAATTGCTTGAACCTGGGAGGCAGAGGTTGCGGTGAGCTGAGGTCTCGCCACTGCACTCCAGCCTGGTGCCTGGTGATGGAGTGAGACTCTGTCTCAAAAAAAAAAAAAAAAAAAAGAAAGACATGCAGTAGCAGTAGCCACTGGAAGTTGCCAATGACCCTCAGTTTTCAGCCAGCAAAAAACCACTGATCTCTGTCCTACAACCACAAAAACAAAATTCTGAAAACAACTCAAATGAGCAGAAAACATTTGCCTCAGAGCCACCAAAAGAAACCCAGTGGTTTCTAACACATTATTTATATCTAATTTATTTTTATTTTTAAAAATAATTTCAACTTTTATTTTAGATTCAGGGGTCACAAAGTGTTGGGGCCTTGGTTTCAGACTAGAGCAACCCATAATGGACTCCTCACCGGCAAAAGTCTAAGATAATAGGTTTTATGTTGTTTTAAATTGCAAAAGTTAGGGCGATTTGTTACAGCAGTGATAGGAAATTAAAACAGCCAATTGTTCCATGATAATTCCTGGGAATCCCTACCTTTTAGGATTATATTGAGAAAGACAAAGTAGAAAGAAACCTAGAGTAACATTGAGTTAAGTGCACATGAGGCTATCTATGGCCAAGGAGGGAAGCTATGTGATCAGGGACAGTTGCTTCCTTTTTCAGTGTAAAGCAAGATATGTTGGCTTTTGGTTTTATATTACTTTGCATTTAAGGGTTTGCTTTTTTTTTTTTTCCAAACCAGAATCTGTCCAACTTATCTGAGTCCATTAACTGGCAGCAACACTGACATCTGGAACAGGTGACTGCCAAGAGCTCTTCTGATGACTGTTCCTCATTAGGCATCCTGCTTCCTGGAATCCTGCCTCCATATCTGGCTTCCAAAATCTAGTTCTGGTCACTCCACTTTGGTGACCTCTAGGGATGCCCCTCAGTGGCCAACTGGGCTCAGCAGCCTCCTTGATTCCTGTGTTAGTTTCCTAGGTGGCTGTAACCAAGAACCACAAACTGGGTGCCTTAATAGATTTTCTCACCATTTCTCACTGTTTTGGGGGTCACAGTCTGAAATCAAGATGTCAGCATGGCCATAGTTTTCTATGACAGCAATCTTTGCTTTCTTTAGACAGCAATCTCTGGTGATTCTTGCCACCCTACTGTGTAACTCCAATCTCTGCCTTTATCATCACTGGCCAACTTCCCCATGTGTCTGTGTCTTCACATGATGTTCTTCTCTATGCGTGCACCTGTCTCTGTGTCTTTTCCCTTTTTATTATAAGGATACAAGTCATACTGGAGTAAGAGCCCACCAACTCCAGTGTGACCTCCAGATAAGGTCACACTCTGAGGTTCCAGGAAGGACATGAATTTTGGAGGGACACTACTCAACAAAGTATAATTCATAACTCTGAACAGGTCCTAGATTTTGGCATCTCTTTAAGCTAAGTGATTCCCTCTACCCACCATTACTTTGGCCAATATAAATGACTTTATATATCCTCAAGTGATTCACACATGCCTCATCTGTGCCTCATATTGACGATGGTAATCCAATTCTCATTATCTCCATTTTGTAGTAGGATAAACAGAAACATACCAAAAAAGAACGCATTGTTCAAAATAACACAGTTAGCTGACCACCAAGTAAGGTTAAAGACATCCTGACTTCTAGTTCCAATTCTGGGTGTTCTTTTTACAGTCACAGTAGGAAAAAATTACCCTTGGAACTACAACTGTTTAAAGAAGACTGTTCCCAAGAATTGAAAAGGGCACAGTAATGATCTATCTCATCTCTTATCATCGCCATAGTACCTACGTGTCCTCTCTCAGTTGCCCTGCTGCTGATGATTCCTTTTTTCTTTTTTCCACCCCAGAATGAAATAAAATAGAAATTCAGAAACAAGACATGGTAGCATCATTCCTCCTCCACTGTCAAACATAGAACATATCTGAACATCACAGTAAAGTCACATGTGATAACTCATTATTAAAACACAGTCACTTAAAAAAAATACCAGTCATACAAAAAGTTCAAAATCCTACGTTTGCCATAGTGCTGAGAGGCAATCCCTTTTGTGTTTTAAAATAGTGCTTGATTTATTATCATCAGGCATACTGTTGATAATCTGGAAGAGGCTGGAGCAAAGTGCTAAAAAATGTCTAAACCGTAGATTTGTTTTTGAAAGGGGCAGGGAGCCAGCTGTTCTGTATTTATTCCCATGATCTCAATTACTGCTCATAGGTCAGGATCACCATTACACTACATTCATTAGAGTAAACACGACTTTTTTTTCTTATAAGAAATGTGATTTAAAAACATGACATTCCCATTAAAAGTATTTAATTGCTCACAGAGATAAATAACTGCATTCCTTCAGACTGTCAAAAGAATTTCTAAAAGAGAAGATGGCAGTAAATTTCTAAAAGGAAAAATGAGAGTAAATGAATAGGGTAGAAGAATATTAAAACAAAAAGTTAGAAATGCCTAAAAGGAATTGGTACTTCAACAATCTAACTAAGATCCTTGAAACATTAATGTGGAGGGGAAAATCCATAAGATAGATTCAGCAGAGTAATGAACAATGTCCCTGGCTCCAAGGTGTACTTCTGACAAACTCTACATATTTGGTTTCTGCCTGTCCTTCTCTTTAGGTAGAGAATTGAGATGCAAGTCTCCTGGTTCTAATTTTTGGTGAATTTGCTAAGACTTCCTAATCACGTTCATTTCATGTCACTGGAATTATTGTGAAAGAGGAAGTCAGTGGAGGTCAGTTTTACTCAGATGAAACCAGAAAAATAGAAGATATCTCTAAGAAAGATTACTGGGGCTTTGGTTATTTCATTGTTCTCTAATTGTATAGTTAAAAGCATGATGTAACTGTCAAGAGAATGAAAAGATACGCCAGAATGGGAAAACATATTTGAAAAAGACATGATAAAGGATTGTTATCCAGAGTATATAAAGAACTCTTAAAATTCAACAATAAGAAAATAACAGATGAAAAATGGCCAAAGATCTGAACAGACATCTCACCACAAAAGAAATATACATGGTAATAAAACATACGTGAAGATTCTCGGTATCATTTGTCATTAGGGAAATACTAATTAAAATAAAAATGAGATGCCATTATGCATCAATTAGTATGGTCAATATTTAAAACACTGACAATATTAAATGCTGGTGAAGATGTTGAGCAACAGAAAGTCTCATCTATAGACTGTGGGAATGCAAAATGGTACAGCCACACTGAAAGACAGTTTTGCACCTTCTTACAAAACTAAACATACACTTACCATACAATCTAGCAGTTGTGCTCCTTGGTATATGCCCAAAGGAGTTGAAAACTGATATTCACACAAAAATCTACACCTAGGTTTTCATAGCAGCTTTATTCATGATTGCCCAAACTTAAAACCAACTAAAGTGTCCTTCAGCAGGTGAATGAATAAATAAACTGTGGTATATCCAGACAAGGGAATATTATTCAGCAATCAAGAGAAATGAGCCATTGAACCATAAAAAGATATGGGAGACATTTAAATGCATATTACTAAGTAAAAGAAGCCCATCTGAAAAGGCTAAATATTATATAATTCTAACCATATGACATTCTAGAAAAGGCAAAACTATGGGGAGAGTAAAAAGATTAGTTGACAGTGGTTAGGAGGGAGTAAGGAAGCAGAGCACGGAGAACTTTTAGGGCAATGAAACTATTCTGTAGGATACTAGGATGGTGACACATGAAAATAATGTACAACACCAAGAGTGAGTCCTAGTGTAAACTATGGACTTTGGGTGATGATATGTCAATATAGTTTCATCAATTGTAAGAAATGTACCACTCAGGTATGGAATGCTGCTGATGCGGGAAGCTATCATGTGTGGTGGCAAAGGAAAGGGGTTTATGAGAACTCTGTACTTTCTGCTTAATTTTACTATGAACCTAAAACTTCTCTACAAAAGGAAGTCTATTCAAAAGGAAAAAAAAAACCTACCCATTGTAAACAAAATATTATCTGCCTAGAAGCCTCTATTTTCAAAGTCTTTCAGGTGCTGAAGGATAACTTCTCTAATGCAGGCAACAGCCTACTGAAAAGCAGATCTGAATCTCAGTTTACAGGTGTGAAACTAAGAAATAAAGATAGCATGCAGTTTTCCAACATAAAGTGAAAGGCAGAGGTATTTCAGCTGGGCACTATAAACTATATTCCAATGCAGACCCACTGCCAAAATTATAAACTCACTTCAGTTATATGACCTATAAAATAGCTTCTCATAAGTATACTTACAAAGCAAGGCAGTGGGAATTTGCTTGGTCTTAAAACCAATGCTGTTCAAATATAACACCCTGAAAGATAGTGTTTATCTTGCTTTTGCATACTTGTCCCCATTTTGGTGGGAAAACAACTATGACTCTACAGCATCATTAAACTAATTTGGGTTGAAGCGGTACATAACGCAACACAATCAGAGAACCATACCATTCTGGCTAAACTGTGTTAGGATGCTAAAATTATATGACCATCAGATATAGAAAGAAAAATAACTGTCTATTAAAAGTTGTGAATCCTTGCATTTTCTCTTAGAAGTCCCAAACCGGGGCTTCACGTAGTGGCTCATGCCTGTAATCCCAGCACTTTGTGAGGCTGTGGCAGGTGGATCACCTGAGGTCAGGAGTTCGAGACCAGCCTGGCCAATGTGATGAAACCCTGTCTCTACTAAAAATATCAAAAATTAGCCAGATGTAGTGGTGGGCGCCTGTAATCCCAGCTACTCAGGAGGCTGAGCCAGGAGAATCACTTGAACCCGGGAGGTGGATGTTGCAGTGAGCTGAGATCGCGCCACTGCACTCCAGTCTGGACAACAAGCGAAAAACTCTGTCTCAAGAGCAAAGGTCTGTGGAATCCTTTTGTAGAGATCTTAAGCTATTCAGGTCTCTGCTTTACTTAGTAAATCTTTCCACCAAAGCCATGCTAATTAACAGAGGCCGAACTTGCTTCCACGTTGTACTAATGGTAATGATAACATTGTGAATAAAATAGCATTTACTGGCCAGGCATGGCAGTTCACATCTGTAATCCCAGCATTTGGGAGGCCAAGGAAGAAGAATTGCTTGAGGCAAGGAGTTGAGACCAGCCTGGGCAACATAGCAAGACCCCATCTCTACAAAAAAATAAAAAATAAAATTAGCTGGGCATGGTTTGCCTGTAGTCTTAGTTCCTCAGGAAGCTGAGGCAGGAGCATTCTTTGAATGCAGGAATTCCAGGTTACAGTGAGGTATCATCATGCCACTGCATTCCAGCCTGGGGGACAGAGCAAGACCATATCTCTAAAAATATACGTGTGTGTGTGTGCGCGTGTGTGTGTGTGTGAAATAGCATTTGCTGAGTGTCCACCATATAAATCTATGTGTTTCACTTACATGTATATTCTTTTAAAAAATTAAAAATAGACCTTATTTTTTAGAGCAGTTTTGGGTTCACAGCAGTATTAAATATATATTTTTTCACTTCCACCAGCACCACCCTAAAACAGGCACCATCATATCTCACTGGGACTATTACAGGAGCTTGCTAACCAGGCTTCTCCCTTTACTCTTGCCTGTTTATATACAAAATTAGGTAATTTACCGCCTTGCTAAAAGTTTTATAAATGCTGATCATCAGACTTACAATGAATCCCACCTCCTCTTCCTGGCTTACGTAATCAGGCTTCTGTCTACCCATCGAATCTTACTTTTCTCACTTTCCACCACATTACTGATTCGATCCAGGCTCTCTGGCCTTTTGTGTTGTTGTTCTCAAATAAACCAATCTGATTTTTGCCATAAGACTTTTCTTGGATTAACAATTCTCTGACTTAGATGTGCTTGTCTGGTCCTTGCAGAGCTGCCTTTTTATCATTTGAGTCTCAGACTTGTCCCATTCAAACTACCTAAAGTATCTCCTAATCACACTTTCTTGCTTCATCCTTTTTTCATCCCAGCTTCTATCAGAAACTGACATTGTCTTCTCCTCTTTAACTTACTTATTGCCTTTCTCTCCCATTCTGCAAAGTGTGGCTGTCTTGTTCATTCCTATATACTCCGTGTGCAGAACACAACCTTGGAATACTCATGTGCTCAAAGGTTTGCTGAATGAAAAAATGGATGATTTTAATTCCTATAATCATTTTCTGAAACAGGTATTCTATATTGCCCCAGTTTTTGGAGGCACTGTAGGAAATCCATCAGAGTGGCGGGAGAAACTATAGAGAAAGGAGCAGGCCTTCTGAAAGGTCGGAAGGCTCTGCATAGCTTCCGTGGGGAGCGGGGGAGAATAGCTGAAGGCAGCTCTTCTCTAACCCTGAGGCAGAGGGTGAGAAGTATGTGCAAGGGAGTGAAAGGGAAGTTATCTTGATCAGGCTTGTTTGTTTGAAGTTGTCCAGGAACTGACCTTTTAACATCCATCAGAGTGACATTTCCCTGAAAGAGGAACAATAAATGTTAATTACCTACAGATTGTGTTTGCACCAGGCTTTCGGCATTGTGCCTGCACTGAATAAAAGCAAGCAGCTCCAGCTTCTCCGGGCTGCACTTTGGCCACTAGAGTCGGGCAGGCCCCTAGCTGCTCTTACACTGCATACCTGTGTCTGAGTACTCTTTTCATCCATCAATCAGGGGGGTCTGTGGGACAGACTCAGAAAGGCATCATGAGATAAGATTGTTAAAGTTATTAAAGTAGCAGAGCCAGGATTCAAATCCACGTCTGTCTGAATTCATAGTGGATCTGTCCAGCAGATTGACTACACAATCAAGAAAATGTGTTTATACACAGGAACGTTTCAAATGCTTGCGGGTGCAAATTATAGAATTTTCCAACATCTAGTTGAAACAAAAGAAAAACAGTCTACATTCTTAGAAGTCAAAAGGAGAGCAATTATGAGGTCAATATTTCAGTGGTTCAATGATATTATCAAGGAAACAGGTCCCTTTCAGCTTTCTGCTTTGGATATTGGTATGTGGGCTTTATCTACACACCAGATATGAATCTAACAGTGTCCTCTGGGAACCAATCTGTTGAAGAGCCGCAAATGAATGTCTGTTTAGATTAGAACTTAGATCTTATTGATAAAAGTTCAGTCATGTAACTAAACGTTATAATTAAACATCTTTTTCCTTTTTCATACATTTTAGCAAGTGTTTAAAGCAATAATTCTCAAGATTGGCTGCACGTTAAAATCACCTAAGGAGCTTTTAAATGTTGATGCCTGATCTATACCTTAGACCAATTAAATCAGTGTTTCTGGAGGAGGAAGCAGGGTACCAAAGCTTTTTGTTTTGATTTGATTTTAATTCTGTAGATGATTGTATTGTGCAATAAAGACTGAGAACCACCAGAACATCACTCGTGTGTGTTAACCTGCCTGGACATTACTATTTCCACTTTTTGATAATTCATTAACTTATCTTCTCACTTATATGTTCGCATATGTTCTTATTTTTTCTTCTATGATATTTGATATGGTTTGGATGGTTTGGTCCCTTCAAATCTCATGCTGAAATGTAATCCATTATTTTGGAGATGGGGCCTGGTGGGAGGTGTCTGGGTCATGGGGATGGATCCCTCATGAATGGTTTGGTGCCCTCCTCTTAGTAATGAGTGAGGTTTCTCTGCAAGTTTATGTGAGATCTGGTTGTTTGGAAGCGTGTGGCACCCCACCATTCCTCTTGCTCCCGCTCTTGTCATGTGATGTGCTGCTCCTGCTTCACCTTCCACCATGAGTAAAACCTCCCTGAGGGCTCACCAGAAGCTAAGCAGATGCCAACACTATATTTTCTATACAGCCTGCAGAACAGTGGGCTGATTAAACCTCTTTTCTTTATAAATTATTGAGACTCAGGTGTTCCCTTATAGGGTTACAAAATGGACTAACATAATGTCCCTATAATATTTATTAAATAGTTACAGTTAAATAATTTACACAAATGAAAAAAAGTAATATTGATTGGTCCCTATATATTACCTTAAAGCATTCTTTAGAAAGATAAAGGCAGTGTTTCAAACATAGAACACTTTAAAGTGAGCCATCTTACATTAGAAAGATAAAGTGCCTGATACACTTCTCAGTGAAATATTACAAAGGTACATTATTTTTTACTCTTTTATAAGATGATCAAACAATATTGTAGAGAAGTATGTTTTTCAAAATTTAGGTGTAACATCTTCCATTCAACTCGCTTTTTTGCAATGTGACCTTTTCTCTCCTGTGCCAAGAAGCGAGGCTCATTCTCTCTCTCTTTGAATCTGTTTGGCCTGAGTGATTTGCACGTAACCAATGAAATGTGGTGGAGATGTCACTGTGTGCCTCCTGAGGCTAGGTCAGAAAAGGCAATGCAGCTTCCACCTGGTTCTCTTGGAAGGCTCCCTTTCCAGATACTTCCTTTCAGGACTTATCTCTCAGAAGCCCAGCCACCATGCATGAAAAGCCTGAGCCACATGGAAAAGCCACACTGTCTCAGCTAAGTTCAGCTTTCAAATCATCCCGTTCCAGGCTTCACACACAGACACATGAATAAAGAAGCCTTCAGGTAATTCTAGGTCTCAGTCATGTCTGTCATTTCTAGCTCTTCAGTTCTTCCCAGTTGAGATCACAGACATCAGGGAACAGGGACAAACCATCCTCACCATCTTCACTGTGCCCCGTCCAAATGTCTGGCCCACATAATCCATGACATCATAAAATGCTTGTCATTTTTAATCCACAAAATTTGGAGTGGTCTGTGACACAGCCATGGATAACCAGAATAATCTCGGGAAGAGTCAACAGAAAAAAACACTAGTAAAAACACTTATCTCGTTCAGTTTTGTTCTTTTGTTTCTACTTTCCAACTTTACAAAATAGTTTTCTAACATTTACTTCTATAACTTTTATCGATCTCTCTCTCTCTATACACACACACACACACACACACACACACACATATACATATACATATATATATATATATATATATATATATATATATGTATATATAATATGGTTTGGCTGTGTCCCCACCCAAATCTCATCTTGAATTGTATCTCCCATAATTCCCTTGTGTTGTGGGAGGGACCAACTGGGAGATAATTGAATCATGAGGGCAGTTCCCCTATACTGTTCATGTGGTAGTAAGTCTCACAAGATCTGACGATTTTATAAGGTGTTCCCCCTTTCACTTGGCTCTCATTCCCTCTCTTGCTGGCTGTCATGTAAGACTGCCTTTCACCTTTTGCCTTCTGGCATGATTGTGAGGCCTTCCCTGCCACTTGGAACTGTGAGACTATTAAACCTCTTTATTTTGTAAATTTCTCAGTCTTGAGTAATGTGTGCATGTGTGTGTGTGTGTGTGTGTGTATATATATATATAATATAAAACACTATATATACACACATACTATATATAGTATTATAGACATACTATATATAATTATACATACTATGTGTATAATATATATAATGTAATTATATATACTATATATCATACTATACACACACACACACACTTCACACACACTCCACAATTTCATTTCCATCTCTATTGTTTCTAAGTGCTGTTGAATTTATTTAATCATTTAATAAATATTATTTGAGCAAGGTGAAAATATTATAAAAAGTATGACAAAGCCCTGCCTTTAAATAGTCCTGGAATGGGCCATCAATATTGTGGAGATCCACAGCTCCAGGAAAGCTGTATCTTTAGAAAAGTGACAGTAACTACAAAATAGAGCTTTCTTTTGAAAAGAATCTTAATGCAGAATACTTTATGTTCACTCTGTTCAATATCCAATAGCACCAGTGCTAGTCTCAGTATCCCTGAGGAGTGCTAGTCTCCAGAAGGAATTAAAACACATCTACAGTTCAGAATAAAGATTTCCCCTAACCTTTCTGGACCTTGAGCTCACAGTGTGTTCCTAGAACTTTCAATTACCATTATTTGCCTCCTGAATTTGGAATAAGTATGGAAGAGGAAAAATAGGAAGAAGAAAAAAGTCTTTCATATAAGTGAAAGATTGAATGTTAATGGAAAATTCAAAGAAATGAGAAAACTTATAAGAACAAATGAAGAATCTGTGGCTGAAAATGTCAACAAGCTAACAACCTCTGACAGAGCCCCGTCTTCTTCCCATGGAAGTACTAACAAAGATAAGCAAAAGTATAATGTACACAACAGCATGGAAACCAAGACTTATATCCTATTCACAGAACTGGGAAGAAATTATATTCAGCTGGATCCACATCCAGATCTAGCAAAAAGACAAGCAAGTTTTTTTTCTAATTTGTTTTAGTTGACAAATATTATACATAATCTATCAGGCACATAGTGATGTTCTGATACATGTAAATGTATAGTGATCAGATCAGAGTCATTGGCATATCCATCATCTCAAATATTTGTCATTTCTTTGTGTTGGGAATATTCGATATCCTCCTTTCAGCTATTTGAAACTATATAATACATTACTGCTAACTATAGTCATCCTGACTTGCAGCATATTTCTTCAGATCCTGCTGTCTGATGCAAAGACCACTTTAGAATAAACAAAAAGGCAATTTGAGTTCCCTCCATGTTTGGCCTCTAATGCACAGTCTGGGCACTTTATCAACTAGAAATGGGACATCTGTCTTTCTAGTGCCAGTAGAAAATCTTCCAGGTGAGCACAGAATTGTCCTCACTGCCACCTTCTCTCTATATATGCCATAAGACAGTAATATGTAGAACACCACAGGACAATGTGTGCATTACATTCATAATCAGAAAGACTTAAGAAAATTTAACCGAGAGCCTCCTGAAAAATAGATATTATGACAGAACACAGCTCTGTGTGGTTATGACTACACCAAGCTGAACAATAAAGTGTTTTTATTTCAGCATTTTTTCATGAAATTAATTGACTCTGCAGTGAATAAAAACATATCTTTATAATTGAGCTCTTAGAACCAAGTAGTGTAGCTTTCCAAGAATGGAAATGCCACATGGTCACGTGAACATTTTATATTATGGACATCACAAGGGTCAGTCTCTCCTCCTGGAACTGGTGCTGATGATATTTTGAAAGAATGAGCAGAGACTAGACTTGGGCCCATCAGGGAAGCTCTGTCACATGAGTTCTAAAATGTGCTATGTACTATTTTAAGAATCTCCTAAGTTCTTCCTTATTCTTTTGTTTCTTTGAAGTAATTTGTGATATGGAGTCTTAAAAATGCCACATTAAAAGGATCACATTGCCTTTTTACTGTATTATGTTCGGCTTCCGTCAATTTATGTTGGTTTCATGAGCATAATAAATTAAACTTGTGAATAGAAAAGGAAAAACACTTTCAAAATGTACACAAAGAGAAATTTGGGGTATGTTCTTTTTTGATAGTTTCTTGGGATCTCATTAATAAGATCCACCTACACATTACTTGCATACAATGTAACTAACACACCTGTCCGTCTACAGAGGCATACACCTCTACCACTCACTTCAGTTTCTTCTTAGGTATACTTGAATATTTCTGAAGACAGGGGAAAAATGGAGGTGGGGGAGAAAATAGTATAATCACAAGATAATGTTCTTGTAATATCTTTTCAGAACCACTGAAAATACACTTGCAACCCCAAAAATATATTTTATCCGAACTAACAAGACAATTTGCCCAACCTCCAAGGTAAGTTTACAAACCAATTTGCAAAAATGCACTGAAAATAATCTAGCCAAAGTATGTTCTATAGAACTTTTGTCCCTCAAGCTGCTTAAAAAAAAAAAAGCAAACATTTCAAGGTCAAATAAATTTGGAGAATGTTGCATACCATATATCTCTCCTAGAGATTAAAAAATATGTGTTAGAATATTTTTTTAAGGCTCTGAGAAGGCCTGCAATGGAAAGATCTACTTAACTTTGTTTTATCCAGCATTTCCAACACTCATTTGAGCACAAAACCCTTTGTGTAGTGCTTGTGTGTCTGTCTCCTTTTGAGGGGGATATAAGAAGACAGCTTAACTGTTTATTATACCCATATAGTGAGGAAAAACTGTCTCATTTAAAACAAGAGGTATAAAGTATAGCTGTTAACAGGCCTGGCTTCTCCTAAAGGACTTCTCAGGAGCAGGTGGGAACAAGGAAGTAGAGGCAGTGGTTGGGATTTCTTAAGATCCTTCTCATTGCTGTTTTCATAACACTTTCATCCATCTTTCTTGTCCCTTTTCCCCCAGGCAAGTTAATGGATTAACCTAAGAACGCAGAGTATCAGAGGTCAAAACTATGCACCGGAGAATACACTGTGGCTTCATATGTACAGAGGAATAAATCATTTCACAGTCTTTCTCCAAAGAAGCCTAGAAAGAAAAAACACAGACAAAGGGATTTGTCCTTTAGATGGTTATTACCCATAGCAGGTGGTGGAAATGCCAACAGTAAAAACCGCACGTTGGCAACTGAAGCCGCAGCCCAAACACAATGATGCTCACAGGGGCTCTGTCTGTTTTCCTGGCTGCTGAGACAGTATGAACATCCAAATGGTAGCAGACAAATTATCGTACTTGTTCCCTCTGCCACAGATTCCTGAACATGTACAGGAAGTTGCCCTTTAAGCCAAGACTGGAGAAAGAAAAAGTAGAATGAAGGAAAAAGAAAGATACGAGAAACAACAGCTATTACAACATAACAAAATAAAAATAGGTCTCTTGACAAATCCAGCCTCAGTGTTTTAATTCCTTAATGTTCAGAGCAATACCAGGGAAAATTACACTGTTTGCGTAATGGTGCGGGGTAGGGGCATCTTATCTGTGAATGTCTTTAAAACGTGTTTATCTTGCTTTGGATTACATGGATAGGCTTCACAACAATTTTGTTTTCAAGACTTGGATTGCTTTTGAAAGTCATGAAGGCAAAGGTTTTGAAATCCTCTGGAATAGCCACTGGATTTTAATAATCAAAGAAGATTAAGTCTCAGTTATTGAAGACTGTAGAGGTGACATGACATAACAATTAAGAGGACAGCCTTTAAAATCAGATGGAAGTGGATTCACATCTGAATTCCATCACTTAACAGCTGTTTAACCTTAGAGAAAGAACTCAATCTTTGGGGTCTCCTGTTTCCCCACTGATAATGCGGAATATTAATAATACTTCACTGTGTTCTGAGATTTCACTTACATAAGGTGGACAAGGAATTAAGCTCAGTGCCTAGCACACAGTAGGCATGTAATAAATGGTGACTGCAGCCATTACCATCATCATCTTAGAGATGCAATGGGTTAGTGATTCTTTTCTCCAGCATTAAACAAGGAAGTATTTTCATTTCTTCCCAATAAAAACAATTTAACATAGAGCACTTGTGATGTGCCAGTCATTCTTCTAAGTTCATTTTATGTTGATTCATAATTCACAATGACAATACGGAGAGGTACTCTTAATAGCCCCATTTTGAAGATGAGAAAACTGAGGCACAAAAAGGTTAACTAGTTTTGCCAAAGCCAATAATAGTGGGTAGTGGAGTCAGGACACAAATTTAGGCTATTTGGTTCCGAAACCCAGACCATTTACCACTACATATGAAGAAATTAACATACTTGTCCAAAGAAAATATTATTTTGAGAGAGAGTAGAGACCACATTTTCTATTTATTTTACTATAGGAATTTTAGACTTGGGTAAGGAGGCAATCAGAGCAGGTGGCAAAAATAACCAAGTGATAACATTTAAAACAGAAAAGAAAAAGGGAGCATTTAAAGAGCCCTGTGTTTCTCTAAGCTGTATAGGGATTACCAGCCCACCGAAGAATACCATGATCCCACCAAATACTACAAAGAGACTTTATGGCATCAACGCGACTCTATTGTTTTATACAAGCTGCATAATCCAAAATAAATGAATTAGAAAGTGACAAAGTAACTGATCCAATCATCATTGCTGGGTAAAGAACAAATATGCAAAAGTCAGGAGTCTTTATTATAACCAAGGAGCTCTATATGAAATCTCAAAAAAAGTTTTTGAAGACATGAGGTTCCTAAAGAATTGGGGAAGCTGGTAGACATTTTTCTTAATGAGACTAATAACATCTTGTAAATTCAAGCCAGCTAAGTTTCTACTGAAATAATTTCTACTGCCCACACTTAGCAGTTCAAATTAGATATAAGCCAGAGAGTTAGTTGCACTGATTCTTACTGATGCTCAGAGGAATAACCCAGAACACATAATAGATCCCAAATGGGTTTCTTGATAAGATAGAATTTGATTATCTTGTTCATTTATTCAACATTTTCTTAATGCTTCCTATGTGCCAGTTACTGTAAGTGCTGGGGATACCATAGAGAAACATGTCTGTCCTAGGGAAACAAGCATATTCTTCTAGTTAAAGTATATATTGTAAATCTTTAGCACTTGATCTCAAAATAATGCCTCTCAGAACACCCATTATTAGACTATAAAATCTTAAGAGAAGTTGACATTAGGATCTTTAATAGCTCTCTAAGACTTTATCCATGGAAGACAGGGACTGAAGAAATTGATTAAGATGGTTACCCAAGGGCAAAACCCTTAAGGAAACAAACAGAAAAGTTCTGCCAAACTTATCTGTAACTGTCCAACACCATTAAGTAGCAACTCATAGGGGAACTTCACTTATGCTTACAACCAAAGGACCAATGCCATTGATACTCTAATAACTGGTTCTTCCTTATCTTCATCTATGAAGTTGAGTTTCATAGAGTCACAAATATTTCTTTGCCCTGTATGCATATTTTGTCCCTTAAAAGTGTTGTACTGCAGACTAACAGCTATACACAAATAGCAAACAAACAGTGGACTGTGGCATTTAAGAGGACCAGTATTTATTCATCCATCACTCATTCACTGATTCATCGTATATAAACATCTTTCATGTGTCATACACTATTTTAGGTCTTGGGATAAAATGACTGGTATAAGAAAGAGCTCTTGACTCCCAGAAGCATATATCATGATGGGGAGAAAAGCAATAAAGTAACAAACAAAGATAATTAGTAAGTGCTATGAAAACAAGACAGAGTAATGGAAGAGACCTCAAGAAGACTATTTTAGATGAGATAGGAGGGAAAACTCTCTAAATTTAACATGTGAACTGAGACCTTAATGATCTAAATGATGACAGAATGAGAGTCTCTCATATACTAGAATTTCTCAGAATTTCTAACGCTTTACCCATTGTGACTTTTGGAGAAGTTTCCCTAGCAATTATGTAGCAACGTATTACACACAGACTGAAATATACCCTTGATTTCCTCTTGTAAGGAAACAGGTGATTGGACCTCTGGATTTTTTATAAAGACTGCTAGGCAACACCTTAAAAAACTCAGAGGTTGCTAACTAGCAATTCTTTACTTTAAAAACTTTTCATAAAAGTCTTGCTATGTTGTTGGTGGGAATATAGATTGGTATAACATTCTTGGCAGGAAACTTGATTAAATGTACTGAATTTTTTTAAAAGTATACTCTCATGCTGGCAATTCTGCTTCTGAAAATTTACTCTAAGGATATAATTACAAACAATTTTACATTGTATAGCTATAGATATGATTGATAAAACATCTTTTGTCATAACAGAAATTGAAAAATAACTATTATGTCCAATAAAATGGAGTTAATCAGAGTAAGTTGTGCTATTTTATATAATAGAATATAGGTAAAACACCTGAAACAGTGACCACACAGAGTAAGGGCTCATTGAATGCCAGTTGTTATTATGAATATTACTGTTACTTAGTCACAGAAAATAAAAGTTTAGATGAATATTAATTGATTCAGGAAGATGTTCAGAGGCATTGCAATGAAGAAATATTCTTGGCTAAAAGAAGATCTTTGGTAAATATTTCAATGTTCTTAGTGTGAGATATTATTTGAGCTCTTTTGGCCAAGAAAATAAAAAATTGGGGTAAGGATGTTTTTGGCTCAGCTTTAGAAAAAAATGAACCATGATGGCATAGAGTCTAATGAATGAATTTTTATTCTTTAATCGTACCTCATATGCACATTTCCATAAATCCAGGAACTGTCCTGGATTAAATGACCCCACATATTTATCATCAAAAGAAGGAAACCTCCCAAAGAGTTAGCTTTGCCTCCAGAACAGTTTAAATCGTTTTGAGTTGTGGGTTCCAGTTCTTGCAGAGCTACACATTGTAATTACTTCAAATAACACTCTTCGGGATAGACTCAAAATTTAGTTTTTCTTTCTACAAATATGCTAATCTGGTTCTTTTAAAGTATAGAGCAATCACCTTGTCCCCTCCTCTTTATATCTTTTGGGCAAGTTACTTCTTAGTTTCCTCATCTGTAACATTGGAATAATAACATTACCTACTCCACAACATAGTTGAGAAGATTCAATGTGTTAGTATTTTCAAAACTCATAGAACAGTGATTTTTATATATTTGTTAAATAAAATTTAAAATATACATCCTATAAAAACTTTAGACTAGCTTCTCAATACTATACCTTCACAATTGAATTATCATCAAGGAGCCATAGGGATCCTCCATATCAACAAACCCAGAGGCTTCCAAGAACAATTCTTATGCATACAATGCATATACAACAATTTCCAGGGACCTTGGTTCATTCTAAGCAGAAACTTTAGTGGCAGGTTGGGGCAGAAAGAATGGGCTAAAGAAGAGAGGAGGTAAGGAAGTACAGATGGAACATTCCAGTGGCAATTTTCCTTATGCCACGTGCTCACCTTCAGAACGGTTTCCTTATTCATATTCTCAGATTCAACTCCACTTCCTCACTGCCCCTATTCTGAACTTGGATGCAAATTCCCTTTCCTTGAACCAGTTGTTAATATGAAATCCTCAGAAGGGAAAGCCTCATTTTCCTTCAAAATGTTTGCAATTCCTACCTCAGTCTCTGTTTTATTATGTCCCAAATTTCCATTCACGTGCATTTTTGGTTTTCTCTACAATTGAAGCTAGTGTTTTTCTAAGAGAAGTATGAGAACTGGCTATGTCATCTTCCCTTGCGGTGGGGTGGTGCTTCTCAGATTCCTGAGCTCCATGGCAGACCCACTGAATCTGAATTTAGTACTAAGGAATTTCCATTTATTAAAAAAATCCCAGGTGAAGCTAATGACACTTAAGTACTGAGAACCATAACCCAAGGAACTGGGAAATGAACATAGGGAGGGGACTTGCAGAGGATTGCTCATTGATGCTAGCAGGCGAAAACAATTTCAAAACTCATAGCGTTTGTGAGCCTGCCTCAGAGGCAAGAGGGCCAGGAAGCAGGTGGGGAGGGATGGTATGCTGGGAGACATCCCCACCGGATGTGGAAACGTTTATGAACAGGCTAAGGTCTGTAACTTGATCTGGTAGCAAAAAGGAGCTCAATGTTTTTGATGTTTTTCTTTTCTACTAAACATGCGAATGAATTTCACAGCAGTAATGAACACTAAGACTTGTACGTTAGTTTCCTGGTTATGTGCACTGCATTCTGCCTTTCTGATTAGGTAATAAGGTTATTAATTAGGCCTAATATTTGTATGTGTGCCTATTACGATTAATTGAAAATGGAATGCTCTTCATTGTTCAAAAAGAAAAGAAAATTGAAAAAAAAGAGAGACACCAAACACTACTTACTAGTCACAGTTCAGAGAGCAACACTGGGATGTTACTGTCAATAACTCATTAGAAAAGGTGTTGGAAAGGCAGGGCTGTCACAACAGAAGGTGCTATCGGTTAACATTTCTAGTGCATGCCTACTTTCCCGGCTAGCCTTTAACTTCCATACTCCAGCTCCTGAAATTCTCACCAACCCCCTCTGCAGTTAGTACCAGTTGTATCCCCAGTTTTTCTTTATAGTCAAGAAGTGATGAAGGACTCTTGTCATTGACACATGACCAGTAAGTGTCACAGGCAGACCTAGAGCCCATGCCACCTGATTCTAGAGCCTGCTCTCTTCCTTCTGTGATTCAGTGACCAGCCTCCTTCAGCTGAGTTTTCACCTCTAAGAAATGGGGAGATGATGTTACCTGCCTCAGAAGGCCCTTGTAAAAAATTAATACATGCAAATCCTTTAAGAGCGTCTGCATTGGAGGCACGTATATACATCTGCTATCATTCATCATCACTATTATTCATTACTAATGATAAGTATAACTTGATACAAATTAACTCTAATAATTTATATATTAGTAATTGAAATTATTATGTATTGATAGTCACATTCCATTTGGGCAGCGATACAACAAAAACAGACAGAAAAATGAATGCCTTTTATGAGGGCGGAGTGGCATGTTCCTCCATGCATATTCTTCCAGACTACTTATTAGAAGCATTTGGCATGCTTGTCAAAAATAGAGATTCCAAGAGCCTTATCAGGGATCTACAATGATGAGGTATCAAAATTTTTACATTCAGGAAGAGCCTAAGTGATTCTTCTAAACACTGTGCTGGAGGTTCCTTGATACAGAGGCAAAATTAAGTGTGGAAACATGGAGAAATAGAAGAAAAGTCAGCTGTCAGACAATCTACATTTCCCTCTGCATGTATAAGTTATACATCTTAAAGGCATATATAGCTAATCCTACCAGGAGGTGGTATTACTGGATTTCTGTCATAGGACTAAATGATTTCTGACTTGATAGAGTTTATACTTATAATTAAATAATTTCCATACCATTATGCTCTATTAGGACTGGATTAATCCAAGCAATAAAAATACAATAATAATGGTGATGGATGATGGTGGATAAAGATGGATGATGATGATAATTATAAGGTACTTGATGTTTTACATCAAAATTATACAGCCCTATTTCCATTAACTTTGTGCTGAACTATGGTGATAAGATTGACTAACAAACTTTTCAAGCAGTAATTCAGGAGGAAGTTCATCTAAATTGCTCTACCCATGATACACTCTTGTAGACCTCTAGTCACCTTTGCTGCTGAATCTATTGTAAGGCTTCTTAGTTCAAAAATTACAGTTTTAAGATACATATTAAAAACATCAATATTAATTAGAATTACAAAATAATAGGGTTAAATGGATTGAATGAAATGTCACAAAAGCACAGCCACCCTAAAATTAGGTTCCCAAGCTACAGGGCGTTCCATTTTCAAGGATGAGGAAGCAGCTAAGGAAATGATACTATTTGTGGCAATTATACATTTTAATTCCTTGCCCAGTGTCCACTTGGCGCATACCACTTTCCCAAATCAATGACAGTGAAGTGTCAAGGAAGAAAAATTTTCCAGCCTTTGAAACATAAAAGGAATCATGGCTGACACAATCTACAATGCCTAAATATTTACTAAGCACAAAGGGAAATCTCAGTTGGTAATGTTCTTTAGAGGCAAGAATTTGATATCACCTGCCAAAGGATTGCCAGAAGGAAGCGAGCGACAAAATCAAATATGATGCTGTGTGTGTACATATACCAAGTCTCAGCTGTGCCATGCTTTCAGGGCTGTCCAAAAAGCAGTGATTTCTAAAGAGACAGCCAGAAAGGAACCTGGACGCATGCCTGTCATTTCCTTCCCTGTGCATAAGTATCTCTACCTGTGCCAGGAGAAGCAATCAGGAGTGCAACATTCAGGGCGTTTTTCTTTCATATCTACCCAACAGCTGCTTGGTTTCACTGACAGCCACTGGAGGCAGCCCACAAGAAATATGCCTACCAATGTGTAATTGATGATGACTTAAAATATGAAAATGAGCACAGTCAGACATTCGTCCTCACAAGGAATATGTAAACAGCCACATACTAAACAAGTCCATTTCTCTTATGCCAATATTCTGATGCTGCTGTCTTTGGGCAGACAAATGTTTCCTTTTATACTGAACTCTTACCTGGATGCTGGATGCTACCTATTCTAATAAGATGGGTACTTAGGTGTTCATTTTTGTACTCAAACCTTAGAATTTCTCATAAAATCCCTTACTCTCCTTGGTAACTGTTGCCATACGAAGCATGTGTTGGAAGAGGGAGGGTAAGGGAAAAAGAGGTAAAGAAAGACAAAACCAAGCACAGTTGGAAAGAATAACTGGTGCTTCCATACCAAAGCAGGCAAAAGAAGCTTCACAATTATAAATGCAACGAAAATAACCATCTCAGCACCTGGCGGGAACTCTTTGTAATAGAAATCTTTTTTTCTTTGTATCTTTTCACTCACATATTAATGCTGCAATCTTACTTGTGAGTGGGAGTATGAGTGTAGCATGGGCCACACATAGGGGGAACTGGTGCTGGCTGGCACTGGCTCCCAAGAACCATTTGACTGGATATATTGCTACCCAATTCTGCCTTCCATGATGCCATCATGGTAGCTCAAAAGCTTTGGTGGGACTGTTTATACCAGAGAAGTCATCAAATGCTCCAAACCAGAGCTTTTCCCCTCAGATAGCCAATTATTAAGTAAACATTTATCAGCTCTCCCCTGGCCAAATGAGTCATTCTTGACAAATATCTACAAACATAATTAAGCATCTACTATCTGCTAAGAATTTTACACGTACATCATATTTAATCCTTACAACTAGCCTTAAGAAGGTGCGTGATACCTATTGCCTCTGCTAGGCAAGGAGACTGAAGCTCAGAAATTAAGTTGTCTATTATTGCAAAGCTTTAGGACACATTTTGAATCCAAAATCCACTTCCATATCGCTATATAACACTGGCATCCAAGGTTACTGGGTTATTAGATCCTAGAGAAAAATGCTGTCATAGGACATTCTGACATAAACATGCTAATTGACAATTAACATTGTAGCTAAGACAGAAAGATGTGGCCTGGATATTTGAGAAATTCTAGGTGGGGTATATATATAGGGGCATGCTGCTGGGATTTATACTCTGTACAGCCCTAACTCATTTACCTATTATTCTAATGAAGACACAAATGGCATGTTTATCAAATCTTATTGATGCCACAAAACCTCGAGGTATATATATTATCTTGCTTGTCTGTTGTGCATATCTATATGAACTATCTAACATCCTTTTTTGAATACAGAAGTTTTGCAAAGCTAAATAAATAAAACAAAAATGTCACATGCAGCAGTTAAAGGAGAGAATATTTAATCCTGAAACAATGATTTCTGGAGGAGTTTAAAGGCTGTCTTCAGATCCGGAGTCTGCTCTGTAGAAAATAATCTCCATCTTCCTCCTGGTAGTGAAATTAGTCCAATAAAGGAAAGGTATGGGAAGAAAAATTCCATTTCAACAGGAGGAAGAGTTTTCTAGTAAAAGATGAAGCACACCAGAATGGCCATAATCAACAAATCAAAAAACAGTAGACGTCGGCATGGATGTGGTAATCAGTGGACACTTCTGCACTGCTGGTGGGAATGTAAACTAGTGTGGAAATTCCTCAAAGAGTTAAAGGTAAAACAACATTTTGATCCAGCAATCCCACTAGTGGGTATCTACACAGGGGAAAAGAAGTCATTATTCGAAAAAGATTCTTGTACACCATGTTTATAGCTGCACAATTCACAATTGCACAATTGTGGAAGCAACCAAAATGCCCATCGATCAACAAGTGGATAAAGAAACTGTGGTATAAATATATATAATGGAATACTACTCAGCCACAAAAAGGAATAAATTAACAGCATTTGCAGTGACCTGGATGAGATTGGAGACTATTATTCTACATGTCGTAACTCAGGAATGGAAGACCAAACATCATACGTTCTCACTGATATGTGGGAACTAAGCTATGAGGATGCAAAGTATTAAAATAATACAATGGACTTTGGGGACTTGAGGGGAAGAGTGAGAGGAGGGTGAGGGATAAAAGACTACAAATAGGGTGCAATGCATACTGCGCGGGTGACGAGTGCACCAAAATCTCACACATCACCACTAAAGAACTTATTCATGAAACCAAATGCCACCTGTACCCTTAATAACTTATGAAAAATAAATTAATCTTAATACCTTTAAAAAAAGATGTATATTCTCCCATAAAAGAAGGACATATCTATTAGACTTCACACTAATAATCCTTATTTTCTCATGTACAGAGAACAAAGACAATATGAGAGCAATCATTCTTCTGCCTACCCCCAACTCCTCCTATACACTTTTTCTTCCCTAAGAAAATGTATAAATACTAAGCCTCCTGAAAAGCCTTCTTCAGGGAGAACTCAAGCCACAGAGGATTTCTGTGACTCACGTTTATCTTGGGCACACCCTTGAGCTTTAGCTCAATAAACCTCAATTGATTGAGAAAAACAAAAAAGATAATGCACATCTCACTCCTCAGATTACTGAAGGGGAGCGTGGAAGACCTCTCTCACGGAATAATGGTTGAACATACAGGGTTTGGACCCAGATTTAAATCCTAACTCTAGGGTTTACTAACTATATGATTTTAGCCAATTCTCATGGGATTCCTCACATGTAAAATAAGGATAATAATAGTATCTGTTTAATGAGTTGTTGTAAATATTTAAAAAATTATATAGTGATGTAGAAAGTGCTTGAACAGTGCCTGGCAAGAGGTCAATGCCATTAAACATTCACTGTTATGTTGTCAAGAGAATTACTATTTTGGCTTAAATCAGCAGCTTTATCAACTGTAATAGTTTGCGATTTTGTGCTTACTTAACTTCCCCTTGGAACATGGTGCCAAACTCTTAGCTGGCCTGAAACAAATACTGGTTGATAAATTAATGCCCAGAGTCTTTCAATAATCTTTATTAAGACTGGCATAAAATGATAGAATAAATTCTAGAGAAAGAAAGTGGAGGCAACATTCACTAAAAGGCCAAATCCTGCCCATCTCAGAGCTTTAAACACCACTGGGTGTTTCTGAATATATTAATGTAAGTAAAATGTCACATCCTTAAGAAACAGCCCAATGGACTGGCCTTGACTTTGAACAACCTTTTAAAAATAATATTGCTAATTTTATATCTTAGTACATATTTTTTCATTCTTGCTTTCATAAATTCATGCAAATATGAATTGAGTTGGTATATGCCAGGCATTGGCAATAAGAGATAAATGCTACATTTTCACCCCTTTGTCCATCAGTTTTCTTCTTCTGAAAGATTATTCATCTATTAGTTTTGATAAGTGTTCTCAGGATACAAAAGATTCACAGAGTTGTTCACAAAAGGGTCATCATCATTTTATTCTTGAATTTCTACCTAACAGGCACACTTGACATCAATATTGTTCACTGATTCAAACCAGTGACTTCAATATAAATGTTATCCAAGTCCTAGGAGCTGAATTTGACTCAGTTTGCACCATTGTCCTGGGAAGAAATGATCATAAAGAAAGCCTAAACTTCTTAGTATTATTTAGCCTGAAGAATAAAAGGTTAGAGAGGAAAAATCTTGTATAACATGTATTTCCAAAATATGAAGGATTATTACTTGAGAGATAGTTGCCATATGTTCTTTATGTCCCCTGAGGATAAACAGAGGAAAGCCAGAAAAAAATACAGCTCACAGGAGAGCAATGGGGATTTCAGATAATGATTTAAAAAAGAACTCCTGGGTAACAAGTGCCATGGAATATCAGAACAGGTTAGCAGGAGACAGTGTGAAATCTTTTTCTTTAAGAGTGTTAGTTGTGTATACATTGTTTTCCAATTTGTTTCACCACCTGTTTTTCTATTTGTATTAATGAAGAAAAAATTTTAAAAAACCTAACTCATTCCTTCCCAGAGATGTGTTTCTATGGACAAAATGATGACTATAGGAGACATTTAGGGCTCCTTTTGTTCTTCATCCCCAGTAACCCCCATTTCCTTCTATCTTCATCTCAAAATGACCCAGCTGGCCTTCAAGGCCCAGGCCCCCTGTCTGTTCTAAGACCTTCACTATTCCACATTATTGCCCCACTTCTGCAGTTCTTCTGACTACCCCTTCTCTCTTCAGTGTTTCCTTGCTTCCCTGCTATACTCTCATCATGGATATGCCAAACCCTCTAAGAAAACTTCTTTTCTGGAGAATATCATTTATAGTTATGAATCCAACCATCCTCTTCAGGAGGCTAACTCACAAATCCACAACTTTAACTTAGCAAACTCTCTCAAACTCTAGTTCAGGATTTCCCGCTGATAAATGGGTACTCTCACTCGGCTATTTCACAGTCATCAAAACCTCAAAACTCTCACCTTCAAAACTGAAACTACCACTTTCATCTCCTTCTCTTGGCTTTTAAAATCTTTTTCATTGATACCTTCATTCTCTTTATGTTCCAGCCTTCAGAATGTATCCCTTCTTACCCTTCTCTGGGTAGGGCAACTCCCCCAGCCAATGACCTCTCAATTCTTGTTCTATTATATTGCACACATCTTTCTTTTCCATAGTTATCCTCAATGGTTCTCCAAATATGTACTGAATAGATTCCGAGGTTCAATGTCAGTGCTCAGGGCCTTTTATAAGTTTTCCCCAAATTATTTTTCCACAGTTATCTGCCATTTGAAACCTTTCTTCTTGAGCCAAATTTATATTCTCACATGCCTAGAATAGTACTGCTTCTGATCCTTTGCTCAAACTGGGCCCAAGCCATGGTTTGTCTGTTTGAATCTTATTCAGTGTTATCCAAAATCCAGTTCAAGGCCCACTTTCCTTTGACTAGCTCAGTGAGTACTGGTTGTCTTCCTCATCCACATTTCTATCTCTATCAGTTGATTTGCTCTTAACATATATCACCTTAAAAGGTCCTTGCTTTTCTCTTATATGTTTTTCAACACAGAACTTTATTCAACTCTCAACTGACTGCTAACAATTTGAAAGTGTGAACTCTGCTACATCTTTGTATCTTCTCCCTTAAAAAGTGCATTAGTGCACATTGTAATTTGTTTTTTCTCATCTTCAATCCTGAGTGTTGCTTCTTTATCTGTCATCAGCACAATCACAAATAAAACCCAACACATTTTATTTTGTCCTTCTCATAGAACTAGTAGATTTTATTCATCGTTTCACTCTCGAGGGTATTTAATTCCTAATGTAAAAAATGGAAAGGCACAAGAGGAAATGACTAAGGTAAAAATAGAGAGACAAGAAGGAAGAAGTAGAAAGAGCAGAAGGAAGAGAAGGAAAGATGAAAATAAGAAGAGAAAGAAAGAAGTCCCATGGCTCTGATTTTTCTAAGTTTGATAACTAAGAAATTACTTGTAATCCTTCTCACAGTTCAAATCCCACTTTGGAGAATCACTTAAGAAAATTATAGCTCATATCAGGTGGTCTCTGGAGATGATCCCTCAGATTCAAGGTTTCTAGGTAAAAACAGCTAACAGCTTCACTTCTACAATGAAGCAAGTTCCCGCCCCATTCCATTGACCTAGTTGAATGGAATTACGGACATTTAACTTCTGTGCATCGTAGTTAAATTTTCATCTGCTTATTCTAGGAATGTTGCCTCTTTGGTTCCCTTAACTTTTTCTATCATTACATTTATCTCCCTTTAGCATTAAGAGTAATGCACATCGTTCAGCTGTGGCATAGTTGTCTAATGAAGCAAATTATATCATTCTCACTCCATCCATCAAATCCAGATACTAAAAATGAAATCCTTCTAGTGGCATAAACAAACTGGTGTTTAATACACAGAATATCATAACAGATTGTCCTTGGCTGTTCGCTATACTGTATGTTCTGACACTTGTTGGTTTATTTACAGTGTTTCTTCTAAAAAAAAAAAGAATTGATGAAGGGAAAACAGCCAACTTCAGAATGTTTTAAATCTACATTACATACTGTCCAAATAACTTTTAAATATATGCAAAACTGAATATTTGCGATTCAAAACAAGAGCACATAAGGGGGAAATAGAACATGCTTCCATTTCATATAAATCATATTAGAAAAAAGTTATTTGGATCATCCATATTTTGACAGACTCACAGAAAAATGTGTGGCAGAATGGAAGTAGAAGTGGAACCTGAAGATGGGACTGAATTACTGCAATCTCATGACAAAACTTAAACAGATGAGGGGTTGCTTCTTATAGATGAGCAAACAGTAGTTTCTTGAGATGAAATCTACTCCTGAAGATGTTGTAAACACCATTGAAATCAGAACACAGGATTTAGAATATTACATAAACTTAGTTGAAAAAGCAATGGCAGGGTTTGAGAGGACTGACTCCAATTTTGAAAGCTGCTCTACAGTGGGTAAAATGCTATCGAATAGCATCGCATGCTGCACAGAAATCTTTCTTGAAAGGAAGAGTCAAAATCGATGCAGCAAACTTCTGTGTTGTTTGCCACTCCAACCTTCAGCAACTACCCCCTGATCAGTCAGCAGCCTTAAAATCACAGTTAAGGTCACCAAACCGAGCTGATGCCTGGCTTGGGGTTTTGACAGTGGAGTCAGTGACAACAAAGAAAATCGATAATCAGAGTTCATTCAGACATCCTTTGTGATTTCCAGTAAATCATGGAATTAAAAAGAAAAAGGAAATTACAGACAAAGCAAGAAAAGAAAAAGAGAATTAAAAACTGTAGATAAGCCACCCAAAAGTCTTCCCACCAAGAATCAAGTTCAAATGACTAAACCAGTCAATTTACTAAGAATCTTGTTCTGGGTAAGCAGCAACTGAAAACCACACTCTTACTTCCACTCCTAGCAAAATTAACTAATTCAAATAATCACTATGTCATTAATGTGGTACAAGACTATTTTTGTCTCTTGTTTACTCTCTTATTTTCGAGCTGGTTACAGCAGGGCTATGCAGTCACGTTTGCCTAATTTGACCTCATGCCCTGACTAGCAGGCTCCTTCCGAGGTTTTTAGACTGGGACTTGGGGATGCCAATTTGGCATTTTTCTTAAGTAGATATAAGGCAAACCTGAGAAGGAGAATTTCCATAGAGACATTTGGTCCAGGAATCAGCCAAAATTAACCTGTAAAAACAGGAAAAAGAATATGCTCAAGCTAGCAGGCTGGACCCAGAAATAGGATAAAAGATGTGTAATAGCACTGACCTAGCCCAGCTGAGCAAAGCCTATATAACCTGAACCTCAACTGACTCCCAGACCCCTGAGTGAGACCAGCTGAGATTAGTGGAGCCATTTAGCCAATCTCAAGCTGCCATAGCTGACCCTCAAGCAACCCACAGCTCCCTAAGAAATAAGCGTTTATTGTCCTGAGCCGCTCGAGCTATTGTGGTTGTTTGTTACGCAGCATATTGCATGGGTAACTAATTAAATTAATAACATTCCTGACCTAATTTGAGCTTCACAATATACCTCTGTATCTTTACAACATAATTCTTTTTTTTTTCATACAACAGTTTAAACAAGCAAATGAGACCCAACTAATATACTAAAACACACTAAAAAAGGAAAAAAAAATATGCCATAGAATAAGGGCAACATTCTATAGAGAGGGTGTTTGGTATGGTTTGAATGTGTCCCCCAGAGTTCATGTGTGGGAAAGTTAATCCCCAATGCAACAGTGTTGAAAAATGGGACCTTGAAGTGGTGATTAGGTCAGGAGTGCTGTGTTCTCATGAATGGATTAGTGTCATTATCACAGGAGTACGTTGCTTATAAAATTGATTTTGGCCCTCTCCCATGCTCTCTTGCCATGTGGTAACTTTCACCACAGGATCATGCAGCACAAGAGCTCACGGCAGATGTCAGTGCCACGCACTAAGATTTCCCAGCCTCCAGAACTGTGAGCCAAATAAATTTCTGTTCATTATGAATTACCCAATCTGGGGCATTCTGTTATAGCTGCATAAAACAAACTAAGACACCATGCCTATGAAAAACACAGATAGATATCCAGGCTATCAAGTCATTCACTTAACTCAGCCTGCATAAATCTGCCAGTAGCCTCTACAGACAGTGAAGTGAGATGCAGTCACTTTTGCCTCATTTAATCTCACCCCTGACTAGTGTGCTCCCTCCCTGGGATTTTTTTTTTTTTTAAGATTGTAACTTGAGGATGTCAATCTGGCATTTTTCTTAAATGGATATGAGGCAAATCTGAGAATGAGAATTCCCACCTAGTTGTTGGTCCAGGAACCAGCAAAAACTAATCTGTAAAAATACATTGGTACTATTTTCAGGCAGTATTGTGTTCCTTTCTCAGAAATTATTTTCTCTTCCAACCTAGCTCAAGTTAACTATTTTATTTCCCAATTCCTTGAGGCCATGCTCTCCACTAGGAATCTCCATAGTAAATAGACCTGCTAAAGGAATTTATAGGAGGATATCATTGATTAACTTATATTTATCTTCGTTTTACCTAGACTCACTTCTGTTCTCATGGGTCTTCTTAGAGATGCAACATTTTCCCCCAAAGGCATGAGTCGAGTCTCTAATAGCATAATTTCAGACTCTGCGGTGGGTGAGGAAGTATTTCCCCTAATCTCCTCAGTTAAAGAAGAGGAAAGACTGAGTCCTAAGGTGTTCAGAGACATAAACCAATCATATAATCAAAGAAGAGATTTGTCCAATTTTACCAAAGATGTTTGCTCTTATTTCCCTCCAGACACTTGGAAAAAATTAAGCTGGAGAAAGCAGAGAGTAAAAGTATGCCTACATGTATATTCGTGGGTTGGTGTGTATCAAAACCTTGGGAAAGACTCAGGACTCATCACTTTTTAGGGCTATTGCAAAGGTACCTCCAGGTTTCTCATGATACCAAAATGCAGGGATGATAACTTTTCGTTTTTCTTTTGTTTCTGCTTTTCCCAAAGGCCTCCTGACATGGAGAGACTGATGATGGCAAGTAGTAGAGATCAGGAAGTCCACTCCCTGATGCCTGATTCCTGGAGTCACGTTTGTTATTCCCAGTGCTCTCCCCTCACTGGGAATATCCTGTTATGGGGTCTGACTTGAAGGCTCCAAGGAGAAGTAGCCAGGGGGACAGGACAAGAGATATCATTCTTCATCACTCAGGTAGGAAAAGGAAGGATAAAAGGGGAGGGAAAAGGAGCCATCCATGACTGAGTCTTGATTAATTACCAGTTCTGACAGTGACAAGGAATGTGGAAAACAGAGCACAAATACAGGAGAAAAAAAAAAAAACAAGAAAATAAAAATGTGACTTTATAACCTCTTCCTCCACAAAAAGTAACTACCTTAAATTAGAAAAATCAGTTAATCACATGAGATATCTTAACAGGCAGAATCTGAGAATCTGAAAACTATAAACCAAGAAATAGAGCTCAAGACCTATATTTTCTGGAAGGCCCAGCTCAACTAGGAGATCTGAAGGTATAAGAAGACTGTCTCCGAAAACCAAAGCAGGTTTATCACACACATTTCACTTGTATCTTGTGTGCCTTCTTTCAGTACTGACAATGAAAAGCAATTACATCCAACACAGAGAGAGACACTGAGACCTTTCAGGTCTGACTACCTGTCCCACCTCAGGCATAAGACTCCATAACCCCTGGCTTTCTTAAGGGGGAGTCCGCTGAAGGGTATCTTTGCCTTTTTCTTTCTTTTATAGCACCAGCGAGCCTACAAACTACCCAGACAAACATACCCTCCAGCTATCTTCTCATGTGCTAGAAATTTCCAGAAGCAGAATTGCTCCTCCAGTCAGACAATCTTGCCACACCAAATACGTTCATTTGGAAGTTTCCAAAACAAACTGTCAGCTGTACAATGTAGCCCAAGGCTAGGCAGTTCCTAGATCTTTCTGGTAACAGAGGGAGGAAAGAGATGGTTCTGGAATTTTTGCATGCCAGAGAAGATGTATGTATGCCACCATTCGAAATAATCTGAGCAATGACTGAAAACAGCACAGGTGAGAGGAATTCTGGGAAAATGTAACATCAGGGTCAGAGTCAAATGAAAGTTTTGGTTGTCTAAGAATCCTAGAAGCCTCTCCTTACAAGTTTCTATTTCTCCCACAGGAATATTATTGATATAAGCATGTCCTCTGAAAAGCTGCACTAATTACATTAGACTACAAATTTTGTTCTTGTCTAAGTGTTCGAAGTTAAAACACTTCTGATTTTTAAGTTTCAAATACTTCTATTAATATATTTATAGGATTGTCTCATCTGGATTGAACTGATCATATCTGCATTCTGAAAACTGCAGTTCTACAATAAATTGACATTGTTCTGCAAGGCAGCGCTAGTCAGAGGTAAACTATTCCCTACTTGGTAAGAATTCCAAGATGCCTTCATTCAAGAAAAGCACATCAGAAAACACTACTCACGTGGGGATCTCACTCCTCCAGTGTATCGTCTCCATCCACCTTCTTTCTTTCTCTTTCCTTTACTAGTGTCCTCAAGATGTTTCCACATAACTGTGATTGAAATGAGAGTTTAAACAGATTTTTTTTTCCCTACTCGTTAGTTACTTTGGCCATTTGGAACCTTAATTTTATTTGAGGGGGACCTTCTCAATGATTAAAAAAAATGTTCAGAGCTTATAATAATAAACATTGCTTAAGGTTTGCAAAATTAAAAATTGACTGCAACATAAGCTTACTTAATGTGCTTACAACTATGATTTATATTAAAATTAATGCAACAGCAATATAAGCTAAATTTAAATAAATTAGATTCCAAGACACTCTCGTTTGTTCATATTTCTCTCCTTTCTTTTAACCATATCCCGTGTTTCATGACACTGCTAATACACTACTAAAGGTTGAAATAAATCTCTCTAACCAATCTCTTGCCTGTGCAATTTAAAATCAAAGTCAGATCCAGAGGGTAAAATCCATCTCTCTTTTCCCTTTAGTGTTCTCTTTAATTTATATTCCTGTAAACATCACTATTCTTACTTAGAGGCTATAGCATATTTATAATATCACCATTCTTTTCAGAAGTTCAACTTTATTTTTTTTTAACATATATTTTTTATTGCATTTTAGGTTCTGGGATACATGTGAAGAACATGCAGGATCTTTGCGTAGGTACATATGTGGCAATGTGGTTTGCTGCATTCATCCCCATCACCTATATCTGGCATTTCTCCCCATGTTATCCCTTCCCAACTGCCTACCCACTGCTGTCTCTCCCCTAGTCCACCCCCACAGACCTCAGTGTGTGATGCTCCCCTCCCTGTGTCCATGTGTTCTCATTGTTCAACACCCGCCTATGTGTAAGAACATGCAGTGTTTGATTTTCTGTTCTTGGGTCACTTCGCTGAGAATGATGAGAAGTTCAACTTAAAAAAAAAAATTTAAATTCCTTTTAAAATCCTTCTGTGACAAAGCCATAGGGTAAGTTTACCATTTTAGCTAATTCTATATAAGGATTGTACATGTCTCTTTACATATTGCTTCTCAGAAGGTGTCAACCTCCTTCGTCCCAGTAACAAACTTTGCACATAGTTAGTCACAGACTTTCAGAGCTGGAATAGATCTTTTGATATCTACATGGTAATTCTGAGAACTCTGAAGGTGAAGTGACTTTTTCTTTTGCCTTTCAGTGTTCTTTCATTGGATTTGAGGTTAAATAGGATTGGTTTGGAAAAGCTTATCTAATATTGCATAAGTGTACTAGAAAATATGCCTGAAATATCCGCAAATACTTCCTGTGGGGTCCATTTTATCACATCTAAAGTTCTATTTCAAGGTTGCATATGGCCAACACCTCCTGCTTGGTTCCTTGGTGAGACAAGAGTAACGAAGATGACTGACTATAGGTTGAATGTTTACCCTGTGTCAAGCACTGAGCTAAGCACTTTCATCTTGACAACTACCTCTAAAGTAGGCGTTATTATTATCTCTACTATTATAACATTTTACAGAACAAGAACCAAAGACTTAGAGATGATCAGTAACCTGGAGACATTATACAACAAGTAAATGCTAAGACACCAATCCAGTTCTGTTTGACTTCAGTACCCAAGTTTTACTCATTGTATTCACTCATTGCAGGCAGCACCTAGTAAGCACTGTCCTTTCTGGGTTTTCATTTGGTCCTATGGCTTCCTGACCACCTCTGTTTGAGATTTTCTTAGAAGTCAGCTTTTCTATGTGTGAAGTGGTAAGGGATGCTTTCTTATTGCCAGTGGAATATCAACATGTACTATTATAACAAAGTTGAAAGGTCAAGGATCTTAAACATGAACAAATTAGCAGTCAAATCCATATTTTAATCACCTGCTGTATGCATTTAGGCAGACTTAACTTCTTTGAGTCTTAGTAAGTCATTCTAACTGGGTTGCTGCAATTATTTCAGAGTCGTATGTCACATACCTGGAAAATAGAAAGCTATCAGTACTTTGGGAGGCCGAGGCAGGTGGATCACCTGAGGTCAGGAGCTTGAGACCAGACTGGCCAACATGGCAAAACCACATCTCTATTAAAAGTCCAAAAATTAGCCAGGCATGGTGGTGGGTGTCTATAATCCCAGCTACTCAGGAGGCTGAGGCAGGAGAAGCTTGAACCTGGGAGGCGGAGGTTGCAGTAAGCTGAAATTGCACCACTGCACTCCAGCCTGGGTGACAAGAGCAAGACTCTGTCTAAAAAAAAAAAAAAAAAAAAAAAAAAAAAAGGAAAGTTATCAATAGTGTTTACTGTCATCAATGGTAAAAGGAAAGGTCTTATATTTATCCATCTATGCCATAAGGCTGCAATATTTGGTTATTTTCTATTTCCTCTCTGTCAAGAGACAAATTATGCCAAGATCTCAATGTAAGTAGGAACATAGTGATGCAAGAAGTCAGAACCTGGACAGATCCCCAGTCACACAGGTTTATGAGACCTTTAAAATTGGGCAGGTACACGTACGCCAACCTGAGCCTTCACCTTCAAAAGGCCTCATCCCTGTAGAACTGCCATTAGACCGATTGGTACATAAATTGTCTTTACCTATCATCAATCTCTGAGGCACTCCTGCTCTGGCAACTGGCCACGCCTTTTTATTTCAGTTTGCTCTCCCTGCTTCCATAGTTTGTTTGAGTTGGTTCTGTGTTCTTTTTTTTTTTTTTTTTTTTTTTTTTTTTTGAGACAGAGTCTCGCTTTGTCCACCAGGCTGGAATGCAGTGGCACGATCTTGGCTCACTGCAACTGCCACCTCCGCCACCTGGGTTCAAGCAATTCTCCCACCTCAGCCACCTGGGAAGCTGGGATTACAGGTGTGCACCACCAGGCTCAGTTAATTTTTGTATTTTTAGTAGAGAAGGGGTTTTGTCACGTTGGCCAGGCTGGTTTCGAACTCCTGGCCTCAAGTGATCCACCTGCCTTGGCCTCCCAAAGTGCTGGGATTATAGGCGTGAGCCACTGCGCCTGTCTTGTCCTGTGTTTTTATATCAGTTTCGCTTTCTGACATACTGATATGACGACTTCTCTATAGTTCATTAGTTCATGTGTCTCACGCAATAGGCATAACAGTATTCTTAGAACTCCATTCCTGCTGACACTCAAGACTTTATCCAAAGACCACAAAAGAGTATTTTCTCCTGGGGGGCTCTCCACTGACCTCCGTTGGCTTCCAGTTGCCATAACCTAGGCAAAAAGGTGACAATGACTTAGTGGAGTTGGGAAACTCAATGGGATAATCACGTATGTGTACGTCTGATTCATACTGAATTGTTTTGGCTATTATGCTTTAGATTATGTTCAGTGTTCATAAGGGCAAATCCTGAGACCTTGAAGAATTCTGCTACAGCATAGTTTCTTTCATGATACCTACATGTTCTCCTATTTAGCAGTTTTCAAGTGACTTAGTAGATGGTTAAGGTGAGAAGAAAGTGTTCAGAATAAACCAGATCAAGTTTCCCTTTTCCCTACCATGCATCTCTACCAAGAGATTCAGAATTCCAGGGGATCTTAAGAATAATTTGCTTTTTTTTTCCCCCCAGGAATTCTCTGGATTGGTAACCGGAATGTTTATGGCTTCTTTCAATATATAATCTTGGAATACTGAGAGAAACCAAACATTATTGGAGTTCGGACACTCACCTTCAGTAGCACACCAGGGCAACTAAAGATAGCTAAATGCCAGCGATGATGCTAATGGATCCTGCACTCCAGAAAATAACAACCACGAAGTGTCCCTTAAAAATGACCAATGGCTGATTTTCCATTTAGAAAAGCTTAAGGTCTTTATAATAAAGAATAAGGTTTCACAAGTATGTATAAGTTAGACTTAAATTTATTTTTTCAATACTTACTATATGCCATGAACCCTGGAGAGAGAAAAGATAAAGATATAGAGAAGAAAGAAAGAAAGTAAAAAGAGGAAATCTGTCAGTTAAATGAGAAAGAGCTAATATTTTACTGGATGTCAAGAATAGCCAGATGATGATAAAAAATTTTTTTCAGTAAGGATTATGGGCCTTTTCAACTTTATCTGAAAATGTCTCTATGACAAGAATACTTTCTGCTTCCGTTCTGATGCAATGTCTGATCCATAAAGAACTGCTGGCTAAAAATTATAGGGAAATCTGAACAAATGAGTAGATGAAACATTATTTCCCTTTAGAAGATTTTTCGAAGAATGTCCAATATAGCCCAATTTCAAAATACAATGTACTTCCTTGTCAGAACATATATTCAAGTGTGATATAAATTCCTGCCCTGCCATAAATATTGCCTTCAGGGAAATCTTTCTCAAGGAAGAGAAAAATCACAGTGTAATACATTTGGATAGACACACAAATCTGTCTATCTTCTGATGAATAGGTAAATATGTTTTTATTGTTACTGTGAAATAGGTTATATATGTATATAGATGTATGACTTTTTTATGCATGAAATAATGTAGGATTGCACTCACCGTAGATTGACTTACAGTTTTCACTGTTCTGTGTCACTGTGGAAAGTTATACTCACAGGCCTATATTGTATGTACCCTGCTAGGAAGGGACTCAGGAAAAAATTGTTGCTACAAAAGCAAAAGCCATATTTGTTTCTAGATGACTTGAACTTTGTATTGGGCAGAACAGTGAAAAGGGTGAGGAGAAAGAGATAAAGAAGAAAGGGACTAAGCAGTGGTCCCAGGACTCTGAAAAACAGAGAATTTCCAAAGCAATCACATGATGCCTAAACACTTACAAAGCCATTTGGAACATAATGACCAATGGTAGCTATTCAAAAGTATGGTGGATTTAAAAAGGGCTGCTGTCCCCTCTGGAGAGTTTGAGGTTATTTGACTCAATTGCTTTGTTGGCTTTGTTTTAGGGAAGAAATGGCCTTTTTCTGGAGATTCATTAACCACATGTGCATGGTTTCCCTGTGTAAAGAAAACTTTGCTATAAAGACTATTCTCCAGAAAGACACCTACTAGAGATTTCATCTTTCCATTATATTCTAAGGAAAAGAAATATGTACTGTACAAGCCAAAGGGCTAGCAGCAACACACATTTGCTTGAAAATGATCTGTTTCTTCCACATATCTGAAATTTGGAGATTTGAGGTTCCTAAAACAGGAGACTTGGAAATACTTCTTATGCTAGGTTTTATTTGGAAAGAGACTCTCCACCATCACCACCAATTTGCAGTAAAGGTTTCCTTTGAATTTATCACCCAAAGTACTAAATTTAATAAATGCATGCTACCTTTGGATTGTATGCAGTGTCTCTTAATAGTGACTCAAAGCATGTTACAAATGTTTTCTTTGCAATGTTGAATGAAGGAATAAGGGATACCTGTGTAACGAACTTGTAACAAGATAGAAACTTTAGTTGATCTATTATGGTAAAAATGTACTAAGGGAAACAAAACCTACCAATGTCACACCAAGACGCAACCTGCTGGGTTACAGTGTTGGATTGTCATCCTTGTTCTCAACTAACCCTTCTGAATTTCTGCTTTACGCAGGAACTACGGTGAGGGACATAGTGAGTGGTACGCACAGAGAGCATGACCCGTGTCCTCAAGCCACAAACAATTTAGTCACACCAGCTGAGAGATCTTCCATCTCATCCAAGAAAAGTCCATTGCTGAAAATCTCAAAAGGGTCTTTTTGTAATCACCTCTAAAACCTAGTATGATGCTAGAAAAGGACATTTGCTGTTTTTTCCTTATGCTTACCCAGTTTTTAGAATGATTAATCTCTGAAAATTACATTATATTTTAGAAGGGTAAATCATTATGGTGAACACTGAATTATTCTGGGGTGCAATACGCCATTTACTCTGAACCTAAGGGAAAAGGTAATTTAATCTGTTTTAGCCCCAGATGCCTCTTCTGTAATTGCTATCTCTAAAAGGGAGATAACAATACTTTCTACCTCACAGGAATATTGTGAAGATTAAATGAGATAATGAATTTGAACCATTTAGTCCAGTTCCTGGAGACAAATGTTAGCTCCTAGCAATAATAAAAATAACAATACAATGCCTTGCCACCTATGAAAACTGCAAAGTGGTTTTGAAAATTTACCAACCTTCTTTCAAGAGGGGCTCTGACTCTGCTCATGGTACATTGGTTTGAAATTTTTTAAAAGGAATTCATTTGTATGCTTAAATACTACAAGCACCACACTTTGGTATTCTGGCCAGCATCCTTAATTTTAGGCTGGTTCTAGGTGAATAAAGCCCATGGCCTTAGTTAACTACCAAAGCAGAAATATGGTGAGAAGGAAACTCGATAGGAGGGAATCTGTCCAGATGTTTATTTCCCTTCATTTAGGTGTGTATAAGAGATAGATTAAATGCTCAGAGCTATAAGGAGCAGAGAAAAATGCCAGAATCGATGCTGTAACACATTTTGCGTTTACCCTGAACTGATGCTTCTATGTAAGTGTTGTTCCTGATTTAACTTCTTGTCAATGGCCTTAAATGTTTGATCTGTATCTTTTGCCTCCTTCAATACAGGAAAATCTGCATCATGGATTCCCTTTCTCATGAGAAAGAAATCTGCATAGCCAACAAAGACAGCTAGGAAGTGTAGTAGGTTTGACTGATCCTGTCCTTGGGAAGTGATCCTTGGAGAAAAAGCTGACACCCTCACATCACAAAATGTAACTACCATCAAAGTGAAATCTTTTACTCCTTACCAGTAATTAAGGTGGAGTTTCTTTTTAAAGGACAGAGAAATTTTGGAGACTTGATTTTTTTTTCTTTACCTTTGGGACAATTTCAATGTAATTACTGAAAGCATGAAAAAATCAACTTTGGGGTTTTCAGAAACGGACTTTATTATGAATGCCCATTGTTTTCCAAATTTGATTCACTGAAGGTGTTACTGGGTGATTCATTTAAAAAAAAAAGCCATCTGATAAAAGAATATAGAGAAACATGGCACATTAGCCATTTTGGAGATATACAATACATATTTATATATGAAAAGGTCTAAAAGTCCTATGGTAAAGCAAAATTTTAAAATTTGTACACAACTCTATATTTACTTAATATATTTAAGTAAGTAAGAAACACTTTTTTGTTTGTTTGTTTGTTTTTTCAGGAAACACCTTTGATGTCATGATAGAATTGTTTGCGGGCAATTCTATTTCCTGTTGAACTATTAACATGGAATGGAATAAAATAGAATGGCTGTAATTTACTGAGTTCTTAATGTATGCCAGGCAAGTACTATTCTAACTATTTTGCATGTATCAGAACATTTTATCTACCCAGAAACCCTATGAAATATGCACCATTATCATCCCCACACTGAGAGGTTAAATATCTCCTCAAGGTCAGACAGATAGTAAGTGGTGGGGCCAGCTTTCATTTAATCCAGGCAGTTTGACCCCAAGTCATCGCAAACCAGCATACAACTAGAAAACCTAGAGAAGTTCCAGAAATTATTTTGTAAAATCTTAGGGAGAAATGAGTATTTCTTTCATCTAGAAAATTTAATGCTGAAAAGAAGAAATAATGTCCTCATATATAAAACAGGATTCAAATAAAAAACTTAAATTAGCTGTAGTAAAAATTTCCAAGTATGAAATTGTTAAAATCATATGGAAATAGATGTTACAGAATTGTTTTCTCTATGAATCCTTTAAAATTAGAGTGTTTAACCATGTGTATCTTTCAGGAGAGTCTTTATTAAAAGCAATTGGATTAATAATGTCTGAATTGCTATGGACCTGCAAGTGTCCAGGATTTTTTTTTTTTTTTTTTTTTTTTTTGCAACAGATTGTTGCTATTTCACCAGGCACCAGGCTGGAGTGCAGTGGCACAATCTTGGCTCACTGCAACCTCCACTTCCCAGGTTCAAGCAATTCTCCTGCCTCAGCCTCCCAAGTAGCTGGGACTACAGGCATGCACCACCACGCTCAGCTAATTTTTGTATTTTAGTAGAGATGGGGTTTCATCATGTTGGCCAGGATGGTCTCGATTTCTTGACCTCGTGATCCGACTGCCTCAGCCTCCCAAAGTGCTGGGATTATAGGCGTGAGCCACCACGCCCGGCCCAAGTGTCCAGGATTTTACATAAAGAGGAGAGAAGACACCTTAGAGTGTGGAGGAACTTCCCTTCATTATAAGTGAACCAGTTCTCAGAAATTTTCCTAGGCATTAGTATTTCTGCTTAATAAATAAGCTTATTAGAACCATAAATATAATAATATTTAAATGGAATAATAATAATAACTTCTTAAGATAATGTAACTCTTTTTTTTTTTTTTGAGATGGACTCTTGCTCTGTCGCCAGGCTGGAGTGCAGTGGCACCATCTCGGTTAACTGCAACCTCTGTTTACCACGTTCAAGCAATTTCCCTGCTTCAGCCTCCTGAGTACCTGGAACTACAGGTACCCGCCACCACGCCTGGCTAATTTTTTGTATTTTAGTAGAGACGGGGTTTCACCATAGCCGGGATGATCTCGATCTCCTGACCTCGTGATTCACCCGCCTCAGCCTCCCAAAGTGTTCGGATTACAGGTGTGAGACCCCGTGTCCGGCCAATGTAACTCTTTAAAATCAACATGTCAACTGTGTTAGGTGCAGCTCTGTAAAATTTTCTGAGATGTGAAGCTTGTTAATAAAATTATAGCACAACCCAATTGACACAAATGCCACACAGTATCACAAAAAACTGAGAGCCTAGAGGGCCAAGCCAAAGTATTTGTGCAACATCCTTAAATATCCATGTCATCTTTTCATATACAAACAAAAAGAATAAGACTAGAGGAAAATTAGAGAGCAATTTCCATTAGGGATTGCCAATAAAGACACATCCCTGATGGAAAAACGAAACAAAAGCTATTCTGGTATTTACAGAGAAGTCCCAAGGATTATATTTTCCTTTGATACTTATCCTCAGTCACTCAGTGCTACACTCTTTACCCCTGGTTCGCCCCATTAGTGAGACTTAGGTACTGCATTATTCAGATCGCCTTTATCATCCTCCAGAAAGTTTAGGTTAGCATGGGTTTGTGGGAGGGAGATGTTCCTTAAATGAATGTCTGTGATGAGACCAGAATTTGTGATTCTACTTTAGTTTGAGGAATATCTGTGCATCCTATAAAGACACTACTGACGTAGCACCTACTTTTGTAAAGGTAGAAATGATAGAGTTTTTGTAAATGCTAATGTCTTGAGAAGGATAATGGAAACCTGAAGGTACTATCCACATCTGGCAAATGTTATCTTGGAATCTTTTGATCTTGTTCTTTTTCACCCATAAGCACGAATCATCTTCTCTTGCTGTTTCCTTTCCTTGTCTCTTTTATTACAAAATTAAAAATTCTTGAACAGCTGCCCAAAACACTGCATATTTCATATCTTGTTTGGGCTAATTATATCATCTGGCCTGCCAAAACAGTTGCTTCAATGAGCTTACATTTCGGGAGCTTTCTAATCAATTCTTTGACACTAAATTAAGGACCCTATCCATATTTAATCATCTGAAGGCTGAAACAGAGAGCAACTTCTATGTGGAAGGTAGGTTGTTGGAGCTCTGGGCAATCTGATGCCCACATCTTCCCCAACCTCTGTTGTTGCAGCTGCTTTGGTATTACTTTGGAATTGTGGAAAGACTCTCTGTAGTTCCCAAGCCTCAATTTTCTTCTCAAGTACTGTGATCTCCGACCTGTTGCTGGTAATGGCTTCAAAGCCATTTGAGGATTCCAGATCTGTTCACAGACAACATGTTCCAGGCTACACAATGGAAGTCAAACTTGTAGGACTGAAACATTAAGCTGGAATCCTTTTGACTTTTAGGAATGCGAGAGCCTGTCAGATAAGCAAAAGCAAAACAAGTAAAGAGACAGGATGCCACTGCAGGCAGTGAGCTGGGCTTTGGTGGTAACAGACATAGCCGTTTTGTGAGGACAGTGCAGACAAGAAAATACCAGAGTTGTGATTATAGACTAGAGTTATTCCAGACAAGAACTGTGTTAGAATTCTGAAAGTTTTACCTTTTGAATGTCAGACTTAACTAATTTAAAGAAACAGATCTATTTTTGAACAAGCATATAATCAAGATTTCCCACTGCACATGTCTACTGAGCATTCTTCGGATGTGAGGCATTTTACTTGTTGCTGTGGGGTTCTCAGATGACTTGGTCCTTCTTTTCAACCATTTTACATTAAAATGAAGACATATTAGAAAGGAAATACGTAGATGACATAGAAATCCACTAAGTTCATTAACACTCAATGCAAGGATGAAACAGAGAAAGATATGGTTGGGTTGAACTGGTTCATTCTAGTACAAATTTTGCTATAACACATGAAAAACTGAGGTATGGGGAAGTAGGGCCACGCTTTAAGCCTAACAATGAGGTTTTGGTAATAATTTCAGTTATTTAAACTAAAATGAATCAAACATATGTATTTTAAAGTTCAATAAAATCCAAAAGGTTTGGAATTAAGGGTATGAAAAATAAAAGTAGGTCAAGAGCAAAATAATAAATAATTGTATCTTATCTATATGCTTAACAAACTTGACACATAGCACAATTCAAACGGAGACCTTGTATAATCTATTCTGATTTTATTGCCATATTTCTCTTTAATAGGTACCCAATTTTTCTTTATGTGTCTCTGTGTAGTAAGTCTGTTTTTCAAAGTCATTTCCCATTTTAAAATGGATTTAATCAATTATACAATCTTTAAATGGTGAGTAAATTATCTGCTAATACTAAAGAATTGTACAGTAGATTTTATAATCTCCTGTAGAAGCTAGTATTTTTCTTCATTATGACTGAACTTAAGTAATTTGTTGTGTAATTTCTTGTTTAATGTCTGTCTCAATCCTAACAGAATACAGGCTCCATGAAGGTCCAAGTCTTGTCTTAGCACTTAGACCAAGAGGTCTCCAGCTCTGTGACCAAAGACCAGCACTGGTCTCTGGCCTGTCAGGAACCAGGCCACACAGCAGGAGGTGAGCATCAGGCAAACAAGCAAAGCTTCATCTGTATTTACAGCCATTCCCCACTGTTCGTATTACCACCCAAGCTCCGCCTCCTGTCAGATCAGTGGCAGCTTTAGATTGTCAGAGCAGCATGAACCCTATTGTGAACTGCGCATGCTGGGGATCTAGATTGCACACTGCTCATGAGAATCTACTACCCGATGATCTGTCACTGTCTTTCATCACCACCATATGAGATCGTCTAATTGCAGGAAAACAAGCTCAGGGTTCCCACTGGTTTTACGTTAGGGTGAGTTGTATAATTATTTCATTACATATTGCAATATAGTAATAATGGAAATAAAGTACACAATAAATGTAATGTACTTGAATATTTCCAAAACCATTCCTCAACCCCAGCCCATGGAAAATTTATCTTCCACAAAACCGGTCCGTGGTGCCAAACAGGTCAGGGACCGCTGACTTAGAATACTGTCTTTACACATGTTAGGTACTCAGTAAGTATTAAAAAGGACATAAAATAAACATGATATCATTTTATTATTATCATAATTATTTAGAGGACCATGATTATAACTAGAAGTAACAGCAGAGACTGGAAATATAAGGAAATAATGCTTTCCTTTTTCTTCTAACCCAACCACCCAAGAAACACCACTGATGAGAATCCACTTTCACAGATGGGTGCCATCTAACTCCCAAGTCATGTTTACTCCTTCTAGAAGCAGAGCTTTTGAATCAATGATTGAGATACTTTTCAGATGCCCCACAACTGTGCACAATTTCTGAGGTCACTTTATAAAAAAATATAAGTTTTCATGTCATCACAAGCATTTTTTTTTTTTAAGACAAGGTTATACTCTGTTGCTCAGGGCTGGAAGGCAGTGATGTGATCTTGGCTCACTGCTGCAACCTCCACCTCCTGCACCTCCTGGGTTTAAGTGATTCTTGTGTTTCATCCTCCCTAGTAGCTGGGATTACAGGTGCCCACCACTGCTTACAGGCGACCATCACCGCCCTGATAATTTTTGTAATTTTAGTAGAGACAGGTTTTCACCATGTTGTCCAGGCTGGTCTTGAACTCCTCTTTTCAAGTGATCTGCCTGCCTTGGCCTCCCAAAGTGCTAGGATTACAAGCGTGGACCACCACGCCCAGCCACATGTCATCATAAGCTCTTTAAAGGGAGATCCTAGATTTCGTATTACCCTAGTTAAATCTTACTCTGCACCATAGGTTTCTCTCTGTCCTAAATATCTACTGTACACGCCACATAGTTCAGGAAACAAAATGTGCTTACCTATAGGCTTGTACCAGAAAAGGGAAATCATCTGACTTCTTTCAGATAAAGATCAAAAGGTCAAAGTGGAATCTCTGGTTTGACCCAGTCTTCCAATGACATATTTAGAAGCTTTATAAACCAAGTTCCTACTTTTAAAAATAGTTTGGCACTGTGTGTGTGTGTGTGTGTGTGTGTGTGTGTATACATGTATATTTACTTGCTATCTTATTCTTCATTTCCATAGTTGGTTTGTTTTCTATACTAAATTTCTTTCCTTTTTTGGACTAACATAGAATCTCTTCATTTCTGACTATATTTCATAATGTCTCTCTCTCTTTGCTACATATAGCATTATAGATTGTATATGACTGTAATATGTTATCATGACACCACATAAAGATTATTAGGTCTAAGGTATAGACGAGGCACTGGCATAGAAATGAAACCATATATGGCTATTTATTATTATTATCAATTTTTTCAATTATGTAAAATCTTCCACAGTGTGCTGTGATTCTAATTTTCAAGTACCTTATGATATCTGCTGTGAGTTTTTAGGTATGAACTAAACTCAGCAAGTAAATCCATTAAAGACTCTATTATATAAAGTGCACCATGCAGGGTAAGCTGTTAAGATGAGGGACTTAGGGAAATAAAAAATAGCAGTTAATTAAGTATGCAAAAACATGAAGGCTAATTCAATTTTTATTCAGCAAAGTATCACTCTTGATCTCTTTCTAGTACCCACGAAACTACTGGAAAACATACTCTCAAAAACCTTGATATTTACTTAAAAATGCTCAACTATTTCCCATTAATACTTGTTTTGTTGGCCAAGGGGGAAAAATGGAGAGCAAGTCCATTTATTTCTTGCTAGAGACTATGATTTCAAATTTCAATTAAAATGAAATGAGCAGCACATTTATCACTATAAAGCAGGTTGTAGGTAGCAGCAATAGTCCTTCTTTCATTGCTATGGCAACTGGACTACATTGTCACGGCTACCTTGGCGCTACATGTAATTGTCAGTGTGTGAGCTAAACTGATAATGTACAATCAATACTCCATAAGCCACAAACCACATGTTGAGCCTGAAAGAAAACCCAGAGAAAGCGAGATAATTTATTATTATTTTTATAATTGTGGTCTGGGGTAGACACAGGCTATTACAGCAACCTATAAATTTTACCAGAAGAGAAAGAAAGCAAATGTAGATTGTACAATTTGGACTAAATACCTCACAACATTATGGAGGAATGTGCATCGAATGGCCAGGCGCACTGATAGAGCACTAAAGAGAGTAGAATGCAGTGGCAGTTGTGGCTGGGTGCTTGCAAAAAACACCAGCCCTCCACCTGTGGGGAATTACCCATGCAGGATCTTGGAATAAAGTCTCCTGGTCCGTCCAGGTTGGATAAATGAAGTGCATATTCAAAATGTTCTCTGGGTATCTTCTTCACCATTGGCAAGCTCCCAGTTATTTGTAGAAAACAAATGAAAGTGTCCCTTACAGACACTAATTTATGTGGGGTAGCAAGTGTAAAGATAATCAGACCTCCCCACTTTCTCCACCCAGTCCTGCCCTTATTTCTAAGACTTTCCAAATTCTTAAGCAAGTGGTTATCAGACTTCAGTGTACATCAGAATCATCTGGGAGGGCTTGTTCAAACAGAAATTGCTGGCCACCTCCCCTAGAGCTTCAGACTCAGCAGGTTTGAGGTGAGAACTGGGAATTTGCTAATGCTGCTGGTCCTGGGACTATGAACCACTGCCTGACACTCATCTCAGCAGATATTTTTTTAAAATGAGAATAATATGTCTCCGAGTAGATCAACAATACAACTCAAGCTGTGTGTTTTATAAGAAAACCCAGCAGTGAAATGGTTCCACTAACACTGGGATAGTATGTAATCTTGGTTCTTAGTTAAGTATTTTGTTAGTCCCAGGAAAGACCAGGTACAATTTTTTTTTTTTATTTTCTTGCTCTTTGTATATGTCTAGACTAGGAGCTTGAAATCTCATAAACATCTCGGAAAATAAGTGAAAAATGAACAGCGTCAGAAATGACAGAACAAAACGTATTGAAATAATAGAGAAATATATCTTTTAGGTATGAAGAGGAGCTGAGAATTGAGTGTTATCAGCAGGTGCAAGAAGAAGACAAACCTCAGAGATAGGTTTCTTCATCTATCACTCTCATCATCAGCCTCATTTTAGAAATAGCTGCTAAGATAAAGCCTTCCTTGTAGTAGAAAGAAAAGTCAGAAGACTTGGAAGGGTCCTTCACCAAGGAAAATGCTGAGTGGTAGGAAATCACTGAAGCAATTTGGACCTGGGCAGAGATTAATGGTTTGGTAGAAAGCTGCTGATTCAGTGACATTCACATCCCAGAGTAAAGTCATTTTATTCCTTGGTTTCCAGTATCTGGTATGGTACTGAAGTCAAAATCTGTATGTTTTAGAAATACGTCAATAAAAGACATGCAGTTGAACATAAGCATAGGCATGAGAGATCATGTTGTCTTGTGCTTTTGCTTGTATTTCTAATGTATCTTAAAAAAAAAACAGAATGTAACCGCAAGTACTTAAATTAGGTTTCATCTATTCAGATTTACTTTCAATCTGAAACATAGAAAAAAATCATGGGCATGTTGCAAAAAATAGCAATAAATTAGTAACAATAGCTATAACTCAATCAAGAGGTTAGGCAACAATTTTATGGAAGTCAGCGTTGTTCTTCCACTCCTTTAAAATAATTTCCATTCCATAATACCACAGAAAATACGAGGCAGTTAACAATAACAGAGTGAATATAATAGAGTTTTGACTTCTAGAATAGTAGGCTAATAAAATGGTGTTTTAAATTATCAGACAATTAAAAAAAGACAGAGACACTAACCAAGATGCTTAAGGTTTATAAAATGAGCTCAGCATTTAACCACAGATGGTCATTACATAATTTTTTTAAAATTGCCTGTAAGTATTGGAACAGAGCAGTGTTTCTCAAAGTGTAGACTCTGAGCTACCAGTATCAGTAACACCTGGGAGGGTATGAGAAATGCAACTCATGCTGCCCAACCCCAGACATACTGCATCAGGAAACCTGGGTGGAGCTCAGCAATCTGGGCTGTCTCCAGCCTAGCGGGTGATGCCGATGTATTACATACAGGTTGAAGATACCAATGGCGCACCTCTCTTTGTCTCTGTTCTCAATTACTGGCCTTGATGACAACAACCAAACAATCATTTTTTTGGTTACACAGTTTCTGGAAATGGTGGACTATTCTTCAAACAAATTAGTGATTAAAAAAAAAAGATCTCAGTTCATCATCTTTTGACTTTTTATCATGATCTTTTATATTCATACTCAATTCAATCTTATTATGCTTAAGAAATGAAGAGTAACATTGATTTAAAAAAATCATTTTCCACAAACTTGAAAGCAAAGAGCTAACTATACTATTTTCTCTCATTTTCGTTAACATTTAGCAATTTAAGATCCAAGTGTCTCTTTCCAGAAATTCACCTACTCCTCAAATGCCACAAGATCACTCTTGAAATGCAAATGTATCAGAGGAAAAGACACCTATGAGAGTTTCTTTTCCCCAATGAGATAATTTGTCCATAGATTAGGTCTAAATAATCCCTCAGAAACCCTAGATTGCAGCCTTGGGTACTCAGGCTATTTTAGAAGTTATTTTTTTCCCACATTCATTAAAATTAATTTGTGCATTTTATGACACAAAAACTTATCAAAGCATCTTAGCTGTGAAACTAACTAACTAAATAAATATCCCCAGCATTCCCCACATTTAGAGATTATTTATTTTCTCCGAGGGCTGATAAAAGTTCTGATGGCACATTTTCTAATTTTAAAGCATTTTCATTTCACACTTCTGAAAAACTTCAAGTCAGGAGTGAGCGGGTGGGTCTGTTTGAAGTGTGATTCACACTTTATGCTTTCTTCCCCCAACAGCTCATGCATATTTATAATGCCAACCAGACTTTAGGTTTTAAACATGCCAAAGAAAGGGACTATTTTAGAAGATAATAAATAATTGTGCTGTAGTTATGTAGCACCTTCTCTCCAAAATATCCACCCTGTTTACAAATGTTAACTCACAATTTCCAGAGATAAAATTATAGTTAGTCATCCTCACCTTCATCTTATCCTATACAACTCTTAAAAAATATTTTCCCTAGAGCCATTTTAACAGTAACTTTTCCAAGTCTATACCACTCCCTATTTCAATTAATGGTTCATCATTCATTTATCACCCAGTCCATGCATCCATCTATCTATCCAACAATGCTTCATCAACAAAGACCATGATAGGGATGCTGTGATGCAGCCACTGACAGGTGCAAGTTGTGCAAAGAGAGAACTCCATCTTTCTGATGGGTGAAGAGTCAGGTAAGTAGGTATCAATATAAAAAGTGCAACAATTGATAAATAGATGGAATATTGAAGATGTGAATATCTAACTTTTTTCTAGATGAGTTATAAATGATATTATGAGGGTAGTAACACTTTAATTCCAACAAGAAAGGGTAGGAGGGAGTACACTAGGTTAATGAGACAGAATAAGCAATTCAGGAGAAGGAAGTAGCATGAGCCCATTTGCAGAGGACTGAATGAGTACAGTATATTCAGGAAACAGCAAACAATCCAGCATGGCTAGAGGGCTGGTTGCATATAGCAAAATGGTGGGACTCAAGACTGAAATAATAAGCAAGGGATAAAGTGGGAGGAACCTGTACATCACTGAGGAGTTGGGATTTTAGCCTGTAGCTGGGGGAATCACCTATTATTTAAAACCATAGGCTAGAGGTTTTCTGTGGGAAAACTAGAGAGTGTGCAGCTCATTAAAAGGCATTCTAATTCAATTATCTAAAACATCATGCAGGCTCCACAAAGCACACTTTCAGGTTTAGAATCAGTGCCTCTTTCTGATTCCTAAGGCTATCTAGAAACCACAGGGAAAAAATAAGAGGGTCATATTATCAGATTTGCATTCATTTTTTATTGTACTTTAGGTTCTGGGGTACATGTGCAGATCATGCAGGATTGTTGCACTGGTACATACATGACAAGGTGGTATGCTGCCTTCCTCCCCCCATCACCTATATCTGGTATTTCTCCCCACGTTATCCCTCCCCACCCTCCCCTCCCCCCACTGTCCCTCCCCTAGTACCCCCAAAAGACCGCAGTGTGTGATGCTCCCCTCCCTATGTCCATGTGTTCTAATTGTTCAACACCCGCCTATGAGTGATACCATGCGGTATTTGATTTTCTCTTCTTGTGTCAATTTGCTGAGAATGATGGTTTCCAGATTCATCCATGTCCCTATGAAGGACACAAACTCATCATTTTTTATGGCTGCATAGTATTCCGTGGTGTATATGTGCCACATTTCTTTATCTGGTCTGTTGTTGATGGACATTTGGGTTGGTTCCAGGTCTTTGCTATTGTAAACAGTGCGGCAGTAAACATACGCGTGCATCTGTCTTTATAATAGAACAATTTATAATTCTTCGGGCATCTACCCAGTAATGGGGTTGCTGGGTCAAATGGTATTTCTATTTCTAGGTCCTTAAGGAATTGCCACACTGTCTTCCACAATGGTTGAACTAATTTGCACTCCTACCAACAGTGTAAAAGTTTTCCTATTTCTCCACATCCTCTCCAGCATCTGTTGTCTCCAGATTTTTTAATGATCACCATTCTAACTGGCGTGAGATGGTATCTCAGTGTGGTTTTGATTTGCATTTCTCTAATGACCAGTGATGATGAGCATTTTTTCATATGTTTGTTGGCCTCATAGATGTCTTCTTTTGAAAAGTGTCTGTTCATATCCTTTGCCCACTTTTTGAATGGGTTTGTTTGTTTTTTTCTTATAAATCTGTTTTAGTTCTTTGTAGATTCTGGATATTAGCCCTTTGTCAGACGGGTATATTGCAAAAATTTTTCCCATTCTGTTGGTTGCCAGTTCACTCTAATGATTTTTTCTTTTGCTGTACAGAGCTCTGGAGCTTAATTAGATCCCATTTGTCTATTTTGGCTTTTGTTGCCATTGCTTTCGGTGTTTTAGCCATGAAGTCCATGCCTATGCCTATATCCTGAATGGTTTTGCCTAGGTTTTCTTCTAGGGTTTTTATGGCGTTAGATCTTATGTTTAGATCTTTAATCCATCTGGAGTTAATTTTAGTGTAAGGTGTCAGGAAGGGGTCCAGTTTCTGCCTTCTGTACATTACTAGCCAGTTTTCCCAACACCATTTATTAAACAGGGAATCATTTCCCCATTGCTTGTTTTTGTCAGGTTTGTCAAAGATCAGGTGATTGTAGATGTGTGGTGTTGCTTCTGAGGCCTCTGTTCTGTTCCATTGGTCTGTATCTCTGTTTTGGTATCAGTACCATGCTGTTTTGATGACTGTAGCCTTGTAGTATAATTTGAAGTCAGGTAGTGTGATGCCTCCAGCTTTGTTCTTTTTGCTTCGGATTGTTTTGGCTATGCGGGCTCTCTTTTTGTTCCATTTGAAGTTTGAAGTGGTTTTTTCCAGTTCTGTGAAGAAGGTGATTGGAAGCTTGATGGGGATAGCATTGAATCTATAAAGTACTTTGGGCAGTATGGCCATTTTCACAATATTAATTCTTCCCAACCATGAGCATGGAATGTTTTTCCATGTGTTTTTGTCCTCTCTTATTTCCTTGAGCAGTGGTTTGTAGTTCTCCCTGCAGAGGTCCTTAATATCCTTTGTTAGTTGTATTCCTTGGTATTTTATTCTCTTTGTAGCAATTGTGAATGGGAGTTCACTTTTGATTTGGTTCTCTGTCTGTTATTGGTGTATAGGAATGTTTGTGATTTCTGCACATTGATTTTGTATCCTGAGACTGCTGAATTTACTTATCAGTTTCAGGAGATTTGGGGCTGAGATGATGGGGTCTTCTAAATATATAATCATGTCTTCTTCAAATAGAGACAATTTGGCTTCCTCTTTTCCTAACTAAATATGCTTTATTTCTTTTCTTGCCTGATTGCTCTGGCTAAAACTTCCAATACTGTATTGAATAGGAGTAGTGAGAGAGGGCATCCTTGCCTTGTGCCAGATTTCAAAGGGATTGCTTCCAGTTTTTGCCCATTCAGTATGATATTCGCTGTGGGTTTGTCATAAATAGCTTTTATTATTTTGTGATATGTTCCATGAATACCTAGTTTATTGAGGGTTTTTAGCATAAAGGGCTGTTGATTTTGTCGAAGGCCTTCTCTGCATCTATTGAGATAATCATGTGGTTTTTGTCTTTGGTTCTATTTATGTGATAGATTACATGTGTAGACTTGCATATGTTGAACCAGCCTTGCATCCCCGGGATGAAGCCTACTTGATCATGATGAATAAGCTTTTTGATTTGCTGTTGCATTCTGTTTGCTGGTATTTTATTGAAGATTTTTACATTGACGTTCATCATGGGTATTGGCCTGAAGTTTTCTTTTTTAGTTGCATCTCTGCCTGGTTTTGGTATTAAGATGATGTTGGTCTCATAAAATGAGTTGGGGAGGGGCACTCCCCAAAATGATACTTGGAGCTATTTATAATTTTATTTTTATAAGTAGATTAATTTTGGTTATGATTAACATTTAATAGAGACAAAATAGCATGGTAGCTTAGAGCCAGTTTTGCTGAGTTCTGATTTCAATCA